>VDFB02204787.1:0-10232 GCA_007258455.2 Sequoia sempervirens | reverse complement strand
CCCTTGAAGTTCTTATTCTTCTCATTTTTTTGTTCCTCCCATCTCATCATCATTAACCATTTTTTTCTAGTTTGAAACACATCATCAAAGAATACCAAACTTATTATCACATCCTCTTCAACATCAAAGGCATGGAATATAGCCTTCTTTGTAAGCAAATTCCTTCTGATCATATTAATGTAACCCTTTGGGTCACATACTCTTACTTTCCTAGACTTGAGGGGGAAATTGACCCTCATGAATTTTTGCAGCTCTTCTAGTATGTATGATCCAACAGAAAACTCCTCAAACACTGTCAAATCAAGCAAGAATGTTCCTTTTCTCTTATTCCTCATTAGGTCATGCTCCATCCAGAGCATCTGCCACATAAATTCCAAAAAGAAAATTCTTGTAGGCACAAATTTTGGAAAAATGTGTGGTTCCTGGTTACAATTGTGCACCCTTATGATAGTATGTTATGGAATTAAGAACCAATCAACATAATTGTGTGTGAAACCCTGGTCTAGTTTGTATTGCATTGGTCTCATGACATCCATTAAAGACTGTGGCAATCTTGGTGTTGAAAAACCAAGGGCAGCAATTATTCTGACTACAAAATCATCTCTAAACACAAAAAAATCACTTTCATTGCACCTACTATCCCAAATATAGCACTGATTTTGTACAAGGAGTCTAAATCCATTTTCTTGTGTGCATAGTTTCATCCTTTGGGTCTATTTTGTTTCATTCTGATACAAAATCAAATGACATAATAAATAATATTTCCTGAAAGACATAGGAGCCTTAGCCTCTTTTACTTTTAACAAGCCTTCATGAATTTGGTCTTCAACTATAGAAGAAAAATCAAATTCAACACTTGATTATGGATGCTGAATGATCATAGCCATCCTCATCAACCCTATTGGCATGTTGTCTTCTGCATCTATTCCAAGAATCTGACATAATGCATGATATGTATTCTTGAAATAAAACTAAAAATCAAACACTGTAAAAGGTTTCACTTTCGAGGAAGGGATAGGAAGCACTCTATTGTTATCACCCCTCTTCATGTGTAGGGGAAGCTCATCACTCCTTCAGGTTCTCCTTAACCTTTTGTATTCTTGCTCCAATTTCCCCAAATCTACTTCTATAATAGCTTATTTTTTCAAGTTAAGAAACACCTTATAGAGTTTCATCCCCGGTATAATGAACATGTTACACTTCAACACCAATTCCCTTGCTTCTTGGGGGTAATATTGATATTGCCAATGTTTAATTCTACTAGTGTCTAGGCCTCTAACTTCACTTGTTTTGAATCATCAGCTTTTGATGAGATCAATCTTTAACCTATCATCAAGTTGTTCCCATTTTCATTTTGATCCATAAATCCTTGAATTCCCTTGTATGAATGAAATTATCATCCTCCATGAATCATAGAGAGGAAATTATTATTTCATCATCTTGTATTTCATCAACAACCTCCTCTGATATTTTAATCTTTGGATCATGAGGCTCTAGAATTTTTTGCTGCTTTGCTACTTCCTTCATCTCAGTTAAAGTCAGAACTGCTTCTTGCTCCTCATCACTTGAGACGTAATCAACTAGGGACTCAAATTTTTGTTTCTTGGATGAAGGCTCATGTGTTGGAGATGGAGGAGAAGGATGTGTGGGTGATGAGGGTGGTGTATGATATGTCGGTGCCTCTTGTGATGGTTGTTCGGGTGTAGGAAGTGGAACCAACCCTTCATCTTGGGCCATCTTATAAAATCCATCAAATTTTTCAAGGATCGGCTGCATCCTTTAAGATCAGGTTCATCAGCATACAACCCCTTGAATTTCTTATTCTTCTCCTTTTTCTTTTCCTCCCATCTCATCATCATTAACCATTCTTTTCTAGTTTGAAACACATGATAAAAGTATACCAAATTTCTTATCACATCCTCTGCAGGATCAAAGGCATGGAATATAGCCTTCTTTGTAAGAAAAGTCCTTCCGATCATATTAATGTAACCCTCTAGGTCACATACTCTTACTTTCCTAGACTTGAGGGGGAAATTGACCCTCATGAATCTTTGCAGCTCTTCTAGCATGTTTGATCCAACATAAAACTCCTCAAACACTATCAAATTAGGCAAGAATGTTCCTTTTCTCTGATTCCTCATTAATTCATGCTCCATCTAGAGCATCTGCCACATAAATTCCAAAAAGAAAATTCTCGTAGGAAGAAATTTTTGCAAACTGTGTGGTGCCTACTCACAACTATACACCTTGATGATGGTATGTTGTGGCATTCAGAACCAATCAACATAATTCTGTGTGAAACCGTGGCCTAGTTTGTATTGCATTGGTGTCATGACATCCATTAAAGACTGTGGAAATCTTGGTGTTGAAAAACCAAGGGCAACAATTATTCTAACTACAGATTCATCTCTAAACATAACAAAATCACTTTCATTGCACCTACTACCCAAAATATAGCACCGATTTTGTACAGGGAGTCTAAATCCATTTTCTTGTGCACAAAATCAAATTCAACATTTTATTTTGGATGTTGAATGATCATAGCCATCCTCTTCAACGATATTGGCATGTTGTATTTTAAATCTATTCCAAGAATCTGACATAATGCATGATATGTATTCTTGAAATAAAAGTGAAAATCAGACACTGGAAAAGGTTCCACTTTCAAGGAAGGGATAGCAAGTACTATATTGTTATCACTCCTCTTCATGTGCAGGGGAAGCTCATCACTCCTATAGGTTCTCCTAAACCTTTTATATTCTTGCTCCAATTTCCCCAAATCTACTTCTGTAATAGCTTGTTTGTTCAGGTTAAAACACTCGATAATGGCTTCCCTTGAAACATCTACTAAACACCCACCATCTGGGAGCCTAACGATCTTTGTTGGGGCTTGGCATTTATTGGCCAAGGCTTTAATTAGTTCAATATCAATGAAAACATTCAAAACTATCAATTTGGCTAAGTCAAGAGTCCACAGGTTTGATATTGGGACCATGTCATTTCTATTCCTATAGAAATACCAGTATAAATTCCACCTAGACTGGGGAATAATAGGATCCCTACACCCCTAAGCTAAATCTCTGAAGACCTTTTTTGGACCCTTATCAACTGAACTAGGTAACAAGGCAAGTAATGGCAACTACAAAGAAGTTTTACTAGGTTTTCTTCTTTCTTAGATCCTATTTCTGTTTTCTTTGGCACCATTGTTAAAATTCAATGAGTACTGAGTAAGCTTACTCAGAATACAACTTTCTCTGAAGGACTCATTTCACTCTTGTAGCTTGAGATTTCCTGTACTTAGCTTCTACTACCATGAACAAAAAAATTCTCAATCTTCCTTGTTTATTTTCACATCATACCACATTAATTCCCAAATCATAAATTCTTCATCATTCAAATCCTTCATATTGAACTCAATTTCATATTTCAAAGCTGATTGATGTGAGTGGCCTACATTAAATGTTCCAACGGCTGATTATCGTGTTACCCCGCATCACCTTTTATCCTCCCATGATACTACGATACACAGTATTACCTTTTCTTATCATACCACTCTACCACACATCCCTTTGGTCTTCCTTATGGTACCACAGTGTCTCCTTAGTGCTTTGCTTTTTATACCACTGTAGAACCAAGATCCTAGTACCTACAAGAGACAACAAACAAACACATTAAAAGATTCAAATGCAAGTTAAGATCAAAGTTCCCCATAAAATCCATTTAACAATGTTCAAAATAGGAATGAAAGCAAGAATACAATGAAAAAGCAATGAGATAGATTAAATCCTATTAAGAACATGCAAAATCTTGATCTTATGGGGGGTTTGGTGCCAATTTGATGTGGAAATTGGCCCTTTCCCAACTCCTTTGCAAGCTCTTGATTACTTGATGATGATTGATCCACTTTATTGAAGATTCAAGTGTGCTCCAAGATGAAAAACTTACATAACCTAGCTAAGACTTGATGAAATGGATGAGAATTGCTATGCTTGACTATGGATTTGAGTATAGTAAGTTTGCTCAAATTGTGGATGATGAAATGAGGAAAGAAGCCCCTTATTTATCAAAAGACAAGATGGAGAAATGCCAAAAATGAAGCAATGCGGGGCTAACCTTTCAAGCAATGGCCAAGTGCCACTTGCCAAGATGAGAATGGACAAAGGTGGACCACATTTTGATCAATGTGCCAAAGAGGGGGAGATTTGAAAATCAAAGATGGCTTGAAAGATGAGGTGAAAGGTGAAATTAATGTCACATGGCTCAAAAAAAGGACTTTTAAGATGAGTTAAGTGCCTTGTTGAAGGACACATCCTTTTGGATGGATTTTCAAATTTGGGGAATATTCCGACCATTGATGACTTTTTGAAAGTAATTAGAGATTTAAATAATTCAAAATAAATGATTTATTGAGAAAGTGGAAAAAACTAGAGGATGTGACATGGATTAGGATTAGATTAATTAGGATTTGATTAATTTAATAGGAGATTAGATGATGTGACAATTTTGATTTAGATTTTAGGATTTATTTAAATCAAAATTGAGAGGAATGTGATTTAGACTTAATTAAATAAATATTTTTGATTTATTTAATTAAAGAGAGATGTTGTTAGCTTAAATTAAATAAGAATTGATTTAATTTAATAAGATGACCTTAAAGATTTAATCAAATAAAAGGGATTATTTAATTAAATATAGACTATGAGGTTAATTAAATAAAAATGATTTATTTAATTAATAGGAGATGACAACTTAATTAGATAAAATTGATCTAATCCCATTAAGAGAGGAATTTGATGACAAGACAAGAAGATGATTCAGGAGGAAACGATGTTAGAAAATTAGGATTAGGTGTGTAACGTCAATCAATACATTTTCCATGTCTACATTTTTCCCCTCTTTGAAGCAGGGCACTCGTTGCGTTGTTTCAAATAATAAACGTGTTGCAATCAAAATTCAAAAAATTTCCAATTTCAAAATTTTCCCCAATGCTACCCCAGCAAAGCAAATATACTGATATGTTGCCCCCTCAAGAGATCGGGTGAAAAGTTTGATTTGAGGGTCGATCTCATGGAAAAGAGGTTCAAGATCAGTTCAGCTCAAATATTTGATGTAGATAGATTCGATGATTTTGATATATTACACACACTTGACCCTAATTTGTACCATGGCAGTTGCATTATTTTGATGATACGTGAGATGATATGAGATGATATGATGATGCATGGATGATATGGATGCACCATGATGTGATATGATGACATCTTTTATGAATATGTACTGATGATAAATGTGTGGTTTATGAGATGCTTAGAATAACCAATCTATATTATGGAATGATGAGATGCAATGCATGTGAGATGATCAATGTTTCCTATATGATATGATATGGATTATGCTGATGGTTTTTTGATGCAGGATGGATTCATTTAGTGATGATTTTTGATTAACCGTCATGGTACCATGTTAGCGCGGAAAGAAGATAAAAGAAAAATAACATAAGATAAGAGAATCCAACAAGCCAACATTATTAGAGATGATGATGATGATAATGATTTTCTTACCAAGAATTGGGATTTTAAAAGGGCTATTTACCTTATGGTTGATAACACACATAGGTGTGATGCATCAAGGTATAGAGAACCAGGATGGCATTGCACCTAATGTGATGGACTTTGACTCGACAATCAAATAGGAGTATCCTTGTTCACACCGGACATATGGAAACCTTACTAGGATGCACTTTAGGTACTTCAGACATCTTGGACCAAAACATAGAAAGACAAGCCTTCCTATGTGGTCAACAAAATATCTAAAACACCTTCCATACACATGTAATAATGAAAGTATTCGCTGAGGTTATATTACAAAGACATCCACAAGAACAATAGATAGAAATATAATGATCAATGCCCCATTCCTTTCTCTCTAGATTGTTTTGATTAGACATCATTGAGATGTCATTGGAATGAGCACAATAAGATAAATCAAAAAGAAAAGATCAAGTACACAAACAAGTCAATGTTCTTCATACCTTCATACCTCTAATAGGGTTTGTTTTGATTAGGATAAAGAATCCAAGGTGATATCCAAAATGATGCCCATTGTCGGAACGATATATCCTAGGACATGCATTGTATAGGATGATGATGGTTTGATAAGTTGATTGATAGGCTATTGATATAAGGTCAATTGACATGTTTGAAAATGATCAAGATTTTGATTTTTAAAAGTTTGTTGTTTCAATTTTGATTTTACGATTGAAGCTTGCTTTTGCTGATTGTTGTGATTGTTTCTATTTGTTTTGACAAAGGATAGAGGTGATGAATGATTTATTATGGATGAGATTATTGTGAGTGAAGCAAAATGGGATGGATGGATTTTTTCAAATATTTGGATGTTTTGAAATGTTTGAGGCTATTTTTGGTATTTTTGAGATGTTTACAAGTGTTTTGATTTTCCAAATGTTTTTGGATTTTGGTGTTTTAATGTTTTGTGTCTTTTTTTTTTAGATTTTATAAATGTTTTGGATTTTGTGTTTTTTAATGTTTTGTGTTTTATGTCTGGAGAACTAATCAAAGATTAGCCATACTATGTTAATCTCGAGATAATGTAGATTAGGATACCATGTTTTGACTTTTTCTATTTTTTAATGTTTTGGGTTTTGATACAATTTGGATGATTTGGATTTTTGACTTTTGAATGTTTTAGTTTTTATTCTACTGATGCTTTGGGTTTTGATGCTTTTGGATTTTTCACACGATTTTGATGTTTTGGATATGGATATATGTGATGATATCAATGCTCTATTTTGGGATTTTATTGAAAACCAAGCTAGGGTTGATTAATAAGATTGATGGATAGATGATGATAACATTGTTGAGGATACACAACAATGCAAGGATATTGTTAAGCAACACAAGGATTAGGATGGATATCCCAAGGTGATGAGGGATTGATTGGATTCGATTGATCAAGATTGATGATGATAACATTGTTGAGGATACACAACAATGCCAAGATAGTGTTAAGCAACACAAAGATTGGGGAGGATATCTCGAGATGATGATGGCTTGATTGGATTTGATTGATCAAGATCGATGATGATAAAATTGTTGAGGATGCACAACAATGCAAGGATAGTGTTAAGAAACACAAGGACTAGGAAGGATACCCTAAGATGATGATGGATTGATTGGATTTGAATGATCAGGATTTTGAAGCTTTGTTTTGGAACAAACTCATTTTGAATGGTTTGATGTGACATTTGAAGTCAAATTAGATGCGACTGATAGTGATTGTTTGGATTGATGTTCTATGAAAGATGTTCAGCTTGATACAAAATGTCTTCTTGTCAAAAGGTGCCATGGGTTAGTGATTTGGATTTTTTCTCTCAAATGTTTGACCAATTTGATTTTATGTTTGTCAATGTTCGGATCACCACATAAGTTGGAGGATAGAGATCAAGGTTTATTCTTGAAGCAAGATGTAAATATCTGCCACCAGCATCTAGCAATGTATGGAATACCATGGGTGGATGCTTGGATAGGTGTGTGGATGGATGGATACAGTAAGCACGCAAAGGATGCCAAGGATTATCTTGTGATAAGATAAGGTGTTCAAATAAAGAATGCTCATTTGGATAATGCTTCATGGCTCAAATAACGTTGGATAGGATAGGATCAATGAAAATGACCCATGTCAAGATGTTTACCATAAGCAAGCATAAAGTGTGCACCAAATTTTTTACCAAGATCAAGATAACTTGGACTATGGATGTAGATGGATGAAAATGGATTGGATAAATGGTTCATGGATGAATGGATTTATTATGGATAAGATGGATGAAATGCTAGAATTTATTATGGATAGGATGAGATGCTTCCACTTGAAATGGTGCATGTAAATGATCAATTCTACACGACACCTATTTGCCAAGTTTTATCATAGTACTTGTCCAAAGCGCCAACATAGTGATTTTCACTGGAGGACAATTTTTTCTTACTATTTTCAATCCTTTTTCTAAATTTTTTTTGGATTTTTATTATTTTTTTAATTATTTTTAGTTTTTCTGAAATATTTTAAGCCCGTGTTGAACCATCTGGTGCTGTTGATGTAGATGCTTCTGTCATAATGTGCCATTGATATCCTACTTGAAGAAGTTATTTTTCTAAGATACGTGCACTTGAATGAAAATTTTGAGATTCCTGATCTACTTTGTTGATATTGGAGTTAACTCTGTCTTTGTGCTCACATTGTATTAGGATGCCTTTTGAATCCTTATGATCAAGGGTGGCTGCCAATACATGGTCAATTTGAGAATTGGATATCATGCGTGGATGCATTAATGGAGTGTGTTTAGGAATAAAATATGGATTGGTTGATAGTTTGGAACCTTTGACTCTCCAAACTTGGGAAGATGAGCAATGATGGGTGGATACAAAAGTGTGCATGGAATTAGGACCAACTACTTGATATACTTTGTATGTCACTTGAGAAGCCTTTTTTCTTTGTGGACATCTTTGATGGATGGACATCTTTTATGGATACCTTTCCCTTTTTTTATTTTTCCCCATAGTTTCTTTGACTGATGGAGTTTGATAGGGATGATCTTTCTTTGTATTTTTTGGTATCCATGTGTATTTTATTTGTCCTTCATGCTTCTCTACTTCTTTTTCTTTGATGAGGTTCTTCTTCTTTATTTTACACCCCTTCTTTGATGTTGGTCCCACCTGTGGATGGGGTGATGGGTGGATGAAGATTCATGACGTGAATAGTTGTAGTATTGGCATTTATTTCTTCATAAGGATTCTTCGTGCTCCCTATGTTGATGTTTCCTTGAGATGCTTTTTCTTTCCCCAAGATGGTGGTGGTGCACCTTTTTCTTTGATTATTCCTTGTACTTTTGAGATGTCTTCTGTTTAGTAAGCACCCCTTTGATGAATGACTCACTCTCATAAATGATATTATTTTATTCCTTTTGTTTTGCTAACCCAAAATATCATGTCTTATCCCGAATTAGTTTCCTTTGAGGGATAATGCTGGATATATTCACATGATGTCCTTAGTTTTGAATTTGGGATATATTTGATCCTGATGTTGACAATTTAGTTTGATTGTAGGAATCAATAACTTTCTCTTTTTGTGTAATAATTTCAAGAGTAGAGGAATCTTGTTCTGAATGAAGATCATCTACGTATCCATCCACAAAAGGCATCTCATGGGTAGATGGAGGAGTATGTGCTATATGGATATGATCAGCATTTGTGACATCTTGTATAGATAGGAGAGTGTCCATTAGATCATTGTAGTATCTTGGAGATATGAATTCTTGATCTTGAATGATTTTAGAATGTCTTTTGACATGCTTTGGATCAAGTTCTTGACATGGGTTAGTTTCAAAGGATGGATTACTTATAAAAGGTTCCTTGGATATCTTCATTAGGAATGGGAAGTGGCTCAATATCCTCTTAATCTTTGGGTGGACTTAGGTCAAATGTTGAGCTGAGGATTCCTTCATTATCTATAACCTTGAGCTTAAAGGAGGTCAAAATGTCTTGGAAAGGACCATTGATAGACTCCTTGGTGGATAGATGTTGATCATGCTTTTTAGAATAATTTTGAGATATGTCCTCTAACTCATAAGGCGATGTAGAGACATTTTCAATATGATCATTGGTCATTGGATCATAGATTATGTCAATGGGATCAAATAATTCTAACACTCCTTGAAATAGATCACTAAAAAGTGGCTCTTGATGTATGGTGAGTTGATTATCGAATGGGGTAGAAACATCTTCAATGTGCTCATTAATGGAAAGATATTGAACATTGTTTTCAACAATTGTGGCAGAGAGATTTTCAATGCTATCACCAGTGGTTAAATCCTAATTATTGTCCCCAATAGTTATTAATTTTTGATCAATTAGGTCTTGGATGATATTTTTGAGTCGAATACAATCTAATGTTGTGTGTCCCTTTATTTTATGGAAATCACAAAGGTGATTTTCATTGTACCATGGCGGTTTCACTAAGGGCTCTTGATAATTTTCATAGGTGGGAATTGTGATGAGCTTTTCCTGCACCAACTGTTGCATGATCAATTTGATTGGTTTCCCAAGTGGTGTATATTCTCGTTTGTTACCTTGTGAGACTTGTACATTAAATTTACCTTATGGTGATTGATTTTGGAGATGTGGCAATTGATCTTTGAGATGTGGTGATTGATCTTCGAT
>VDFB02204785.1:0-15322 GCA_007258455.2 Sequoia sempervirens | reverse complement strand
TGGCATCCATCAACAATTTATCTTTATTATAAACACTGAACCTCTTATAAGTTATTTTAAGACATTTTATTTGAATGCTCAATACATTCTCAAAAGATGATAAATACAATAATTATTGGCTTCTTCCTTTATCAAAGACAAGATATATATCCCATACTAAAGAATTGATTTTTATAACATATTCAATGTAAAACATTAATTTCAAAATATTATTTATATATTTTTAATTAGTAATCATTTTAATAATTTTATGACTATTAGTCTTGAAATTAAATGTTAGGTATATGATTTTTATCAATATATAAAAATGCAAGTGTTGATAGATTAACAAGGTTTAATACATCAAGAAACATTAAATATATTTGAAGAGTGTTGGTCAAACATTGTGTGGAAAGACAAGTAACAAAATGTGTGTATCCACCATTTCATATCACCTTTGGGTGTTGTTACTAGTTATATATTTCTCTTTTACTTTAACATTATTTCTTTGTGATTATCTCTATGTGTTGGTTGTTGTCTATGAATTTGGGATGATGTCAAGTATTGAGTGATGGGTAATCACTCTTATCATGTTGACCAAACACATAGCTAGTTCATTTATAGTTTTTCCTCAAAATCTGTTTAATTGACATTTTCAATTAGTCTCATTTAATATTATTCATTTCACCTTCTCTAAAATATCATATACTTTGTTACATGTTTCCTCCATGTTATGTTGTCTCCACTTGGGGGAATTTATTTTATGTCATTTGTTTTGCTACACATTGACAATGTTACATCTTAAATGATTCACATGCTTAAATAACATTTACAGTTTGTGGTTGTCATGCTTACTACTATCTATCGAGCCCTCATTATTTGTGCACCCAAGACCACTTAAAAGATCCAATTATCTTGTTTTGATCATTCCCATCAATAATGTTGGTTTCTCTTATCAATTCTCCTTCACTAAACTTAACTTGTGCCTTATATTGAAAGTAGGGACATTATTGGCTCCAACCAACCAATGTGGTCAAGTCATACCTACTTTAAATGATGAAACCCCTACTAAAAATGGAACTAAGGATGGGGCTAGAGTTGGAGGTGCTGGAAATCCCTAATTATAAGGGTTCAATTATAGATAGTAGGTCATCAAGCGAGTACCCCCTCCATGCCCCATAATTTTTTCATAGTAATTGTTCAATTCCCCCATATGTCTTGCTTAACCCCACTCCTAGAATTGAGTGCCCATATCTATAAGGGTTGTTGGTCGATCTTATCTTATTATGATTACATAGTCATGATTTTTCTTCCTACAATCATGTCTTATGATCTTATGGTTATGTATTATTACACTTATTGTATTTACATCTTATGAACACATGTTTATTATGTTTCCATTTTATCAATTATTATTACAATGACATTTTGCATTTATATGCTTGTATGTTTCTATGCTTACATTATGGCAATTGTTATTTGATTATTATCCCAAACATTGGGGGAAACATTATAGGCACCTACAACCCCCTATATATGCATTTTCATGCTATATATTACACTTGCACATACTTTAATGACTATCTAATAACACTTCTTGTTTGCCCTCATTAGGGCGAAAGGGGAACTATGTTTCCATTTTCATAGATGCTTTTATGTTCACATCCTACTATGTTGCTACACACTTTTCACATGATATCGTACACATTCTTATAATTCTAATAATCACATTTTTTCTCTTTTTTTCCAATTCCTTGAATTCCTTATATACAACCAATTGGAGGGGGCATATTATGTTACCATCATTCATTTGTTGAGTGTGGTTGTAGGGACTAAGCTTATGATCACTCCCATTTGTAAATGGGACCACATTGTGGGTGATCCCACAAAGCTGGTTTACAATTTTTGGGAGATTCTGATTTTTCTTGAAAACACATATTTTTAGAAAATATAATGATTTAAGCCTTAAAAAATTTCATTTAAAGCATTCCAATTGAAGAGGGTTTGATAAAACTACCTTAGATTCAACCCCGCTAGTTTTAAACCATGCCTATAATGGAGTCTCTTTTAGACCTATCAAAATGCTAATAAAAAACCACTTTTGTTTTACCTTTTGGGGGATCAAATGAATTCATTTAAAATTTATTTTTTGTAATTATGTAGTCCTTACTATAAGCTTCCCAAAAGTATAATTTTAAATAATTTAATTTTATTTTATTTTAACGAAGCGGAATCGAAAGACGCTCTATTACCATAACCCCCCACCACCGAAACTTTTTACCATGACCTGTGAGTGTCATGGACATTACCCAACCGGCATTCACTCAAGAGTCGAACTCCATGGTGGCTACATGGAACACCTTTAACGAATCGAAATGTAATCTACCTTTAAATAAATTTAATTTTATTATTATATTTAATTTTTTATTTTTGTGAATGGTTTTTCATCAAAAATCGCTCTATGTTCTACACATGTGGAAAAAAATAGAAGATTACTCAAAAAAAATTGAAAAATATAAGTGCACCAAATATTGAAGTCCTTGATCCAACAAAAAAATATTGAATTTCGACACATATATAAAAAAATTGTTATGCACGGTTCCATTTATGTCCAATTGTAATTGGTTTGACTTTGAAACTTTGATTGTTAAAAAAATATTCAATAAAACACTATGAAACCAATTGAAGCATCTGGGATATCGAGGTTACAAATCTAAATTCGAAAAGAATTAGAGTTTTATCTTGACGGAAAAGCCAGTATAATGGGTGAAAGGTCACTTAAAACTGGTGTTTATTGAAAAGATAGCTTTTAAGGAGATGAAAAGCTAAATGCAATTTGATTGCAAAAATTTTGAAAAAAATATATTTAGAATCTACACACAAAATGTCACAAATCACTAGTTTGCATCATCTTCAAATTCCTTACGGTTTAGCCGCTATAGGTGCCCGAAAGTGAAATTTTAGTTAGAAAAAATTAGTTCAATGTCCAATTTGGCCAAAAATTGTAAACCAGTATTGTGGGATCACCTTTGTATGTTTGTGTTTGGATAGAGCCCTTATTCTATAACAAGACCCACTTTACCTTTTTTCTTTCTTTTATTATTTGGCATTTCAAGTAAGTTGTAGTTAATGCATGCTATTGTATGTGTGATAGATTCTACTCATCAAAAATTCCATATTAAGTAGGTTTCAAGATGGAGCACTTAGAGCAAGAAGATTGTGTTGAATTGATATCTTTATCAATATGTTTTCAAGTGCTTGAAATATTTTACTTTCACACCAACTATTTGTTTTAAATTGACATGCATTTTCATGCTAGTTCACATGCAAACCAAAGTAAAGACAATAAAATGGTGATAAATGCACACCCTACACTTCTCATTTTTGTTTTGGGTTCACTTTAACCCATTTATGCTTAAAGAAATCACTAGTTTACAAGTAATGTATTCTAGCATAGAAATGGACAATAAACTAACTTCCACACACACCCCTATGACCCAATTTCGACCTTTAGTTTACCCAATCCTTTACCTTGATCAAATCCTAGTTGCATATATAACCCTAAAACTTTCAAATTTCAAATATTAACTTGGGTCGAAGTTAATTACCTCCAACTACCAATCATGAGCTCACTTAAGCATAGAGATTATTAGCTTATGTGCTAGGGTGTTGTATTTGATGATATCTTAATTCATTATTATCCAAGCATCATCCATAGCATAATCAAAACATCATCATTACACCATTTTTTTACATTTAGTTATCATTACATATTTGCACGTGTTTGATCTCTAATTCCATTCCAATTGACCCAATAACAAGGGTTTAACCAAGATAGAATCCCCCTACCTAACAATCTCACCAATGGTGTCTATAGATACCATCTTGTTTAAATGTATTATAAAGACATGAAGGTGAGCAAAATAATCAAAACATGATTACATCATTTTCTTATCTGTATAAGTTATCATTACATATTTGCATGTATTTGATCTCTAGCTCCATTCC
This sequence comes from Sequoia sempervirens, assembly GCA_007258455.2. NCBI lineage: Eukaryota > Viridiplantae > Streptophyta > Pinopsida > Cupressales > Cupressaceae > Sequoia > Sequoia sempervirens. Next base: position 11,335 of record VDFB02204785.1, on the reverse strand, counting down.
ATTGACCCAATAACGAGGGTTTAACCAAGATAGAACCCCCCTACCTAGCAATCTCACCAATGGTGTCTATAGATACTATCTCATTTACATGTACTATAAGACATGAAGGTGAAAAAAAAAACTAATAAATAGATCAACATAGTTCAAATCAACATGCATGGATCTAAATTCATGAGCAATTTCAAATGTGCACTTACAAAAGTCAATTCTTCACACACAAAAGTGAACCAATGCATCACATGGAAAATTTGCACATTCAAAAGTACTTGTTTGGCATCACAAAGGATAAAAGTACAATGTTGTGTCATACTTTTGCCCAACTTATCAACACAAATGAATTTAAACATTTTCAACTAAAAATCATTTTTTTCTCAAACATATAATCTAGTTAGATTCATTCTAACTAATTTAGATATAGGACACGACTTTCTCAACTAAAAGTGTGCATGAAATGTATATGTAAAATCATTTTGAAGCTAATTTATTAAAAAATAAAATGAGATCATTTGAAAATCTTGATGTTTCATCAATTGTTGCTTATGTAAATAATTTTTTTATACATCTATATAGATTTAAAGTGTAATTTAAAAAAAATAAAATTAATAGTTTAATTATTATTATTATTATTTTATTATTAGAAGTAAATTATCAACACCAAAATAAAGTTGATTACCTTCTCAAGAAATAAATAAATTAATTAATTAAAATATATATATATATTTAAAAAAATGAAAGAAATACAATGCATTAGAAAATAGATTTTATGTCAAGATAATATTTTTTTTCTATTTTAGTTAAATAGTTAAGATAAAAATAATGTCCCATGATAACGTGTTTTGAGTACACAAATTTTAATATTTATTTAAAATATATATTTATCAAAATGGAAAAAAATAACTCCATGCACTAAATTTTCAAGTCATAAATATAACCAAAAAAAAAATACAATATAAAGAGTGACGTCCCATTAACATTATTTTTCAACATTTTATCAACAACTAAATTATAGTGCCAATTTTATAAAAATTATATTTGAATAATTTTCCTTTATTATTTTAAAAATACAAACATAAAAATACACAAAAAAATATATACATTTTATTAGTTTTTTACATCATTTCAAAGTTTAAAAAATGCCATTTTCTAATGATTCAAAATTTAGATCAATATTGATTGTTTCTTTGATACAATTTTATACTTTAAAAAAAATAAAAAAATTGATAAATCAATAAATTAACTAAATGTCATTATTTTACTATCTAATTTCTGATCATTTAATTACCATTTATAAATCCCAAATCCTTGAATCTAAAATATTTATTACTTGTTTGCGGTAATTATTTATTTACCTTTCATTTGAAGAGGTTATTTATGTTTCTTTTCAACAATACAAGAGAGATGAATGAACTTTTAAAAAATAAAGATGCTCGAGCATAACCATTTCTTAAGAGGCAAAACTCTCCAAGTGATTATTGAATGTAGCTTTCTGGAAATAAATAAATTAAATTATAATAAGCTATAATTGTTGTTGGACTATTTGAATGATGACATGAGAATTTCAAGATATACCTTTGTAATTAGCCCAAAACCAAGTTTGGGTTTAGAGTATAGTAGTCTTCAACAACCATTCCACAATTAAGTTTGAATTTTTATCTTAGGGAACTAAAGGTACACGCATTGAAGCCATTGTCAACAACTTAGATAGTACCTGCAAACATTGTCAACACTGTCCCATGAGTTTCTACTAAATAAAACTAGTATAAACTTGACAGTAATTGCTTTGCCACTGAAAAGGAAGTATAAAGTCCCCATGTATGAATGGTTTAATCAAGCTTACTTCACCACAACGGGCTTCTATCTTTAACGATGCTAAGTTGTCAGCGCGTGTAGGACCAATGTTTACAATTCCAATGGGTGAACCCACCTCATATGCAGCCCTGCATATAAAAAAGCTTTAATGTTAAAGAGGAATGTTGAACCAAAATGCTTTTATAAAACATTATAAAAATGAAAGTGCGTCCAAAGATACCTTTTGGTAAAATTTTATGTTGGAAAACAGAACTTCTCAGAAAAAAATGACAGAATTTTAGCTGTGATTAGCTAATATTAAACCAATTATAATTACCCACTATTGCCATAAAACCAACCATCAAAATATGATATTCCTACAAACTTAATCAATCATCAGAGGAACCTTTCTGCATTTGACTTGTTGGGCGCTTGCTACAGGTCTTCCATCTCTTCCAATTTATAGTTTGGCCAGAACCACAGGCCTTTCTAAGTAAAATCTTTGCACGCATAAATCATTCGGAATGCTATGATTGCAAATTGTAGGAGTTTCTTCATTGGTGCATTGTCGGATCCTCTTTCTCACATTATATATGCGATCACAATAATAAGTGTTGCTTCACTAATAATACGTGCATTGTCATGTCATACTACAATCTCTTGAAAATGCTCATTGAAAGATCAAACCAATGCCATGAGATCTATCCATAACAACCTCCATGTAAGAAATCCAATACAAAATTTTTCTCAATTCCCATATTTCTTTTCAAATTGATAAATACAAAACGTTCCATCTGGGATACCGTGTCAAAAATAGTAGCTTTTTAGACTATAACTTAGATAAATAACAAGAATTTAAACTAGAACAATGCTACGTAAAGAAAATTAAAAATACAATGGAAAGAAAACAAAATTATTGAAAAAAAAGCATATTCGTATAGAATTCAATATCAATTGCTTTATCGCATCACTCATAGGGTTCTCAATTCATATAGAACCAAACCCCGCCACTCCCGAATATTGAAGAGCCCCAACCCTAAATGGAGGCTCACTTAAAGTGGTCAACTATTATAATTCCCGAGAGAAGGTACTCATTATAGGAAAGATAAGGAGAGGCTCACTCGATGCAGGCAATTACTAAGGTTTAGCAGTTCGCTATCATTCAGCTCACACTTTGATCTCCTCTTCCTCCTTCACCTTGAACCTATACCCATTTTTCATCAGGGGTGTCCTTTCTTGTTGGTCAATCCCTTCACTGGGAGGACATCGCTATTAGAGAGGAAGACATCAATATTATTTATAAAATACTTTCACTCAGGTGGTAAGAATAATAACCTGTAATGTGCACCAATATTTGTGATTCCCTCATCTTGTATGCTCTAAAAACTCATATTTAAACTTATAGTTAAATCTTTGAAGCTTATAACTGACCAAAAATATTACTTAAAAAAATAAACATACAACATATAAGAAAAAACATATTTTTCTAGAACAATGTAACTATAACACTAACAATTGAAAAATGAAGCTGCATTCCGGCAAGAATTTGTAATTTGAACAAGGTTCAAGAGGCAGTCAACTGGAAGGAGCTGAGGAAGATGGAGAGGATGAGGATCTTGATGGATTTTCTGATGATTGAGTTGGAGGACGAATGGAACCTCCCACTTGACAAAGAACAGGAAGAAAAATTGCTAGACATTTGGTTGGAGGCCTAGCGTTCTATTTCTAAGACCCATAAAAAAGTCAAACCTTTGATGTGCTGCTTCAGAGGCCAGGGACAAGATCCTGTCCTTTGCAGGTTACATGTTCGGTGAAGAGTTTTGGAGGCTCTAGGCCTACATAGGGGCTGTGAGGGGTTTCCTTCTCCCCCCCTACCTGTCAAAAGGAAATGATGCAGCCTCAGCAATTTCAAATTCTTGGTTGGAGTCAAGGGCTCTTTCGTCCCCTTTGTTGTCTGCTACTCCTTCTGCCCCCTCCTACTCGCACATCTTAATGAACAAGGTGAAGGCTCATGCTGGTCTTGAGGCAACAAATTGCCTACAAGAAGCAGCTCCATGACTTAAGGGTGTTGCTGCTCAACACCTAATGCCAGAAAAGAAGGGATAGATTAGTTCCATGGCTAATTTGGGTTCCAGTGTTGAGCAGTTTCAGCAAAATTCTTGGACCATTGTTGTTTCTGATAGACAGTGTGTCTTCGCCCCTATCCTTTGTGTCAGTTGGGTTGAATCAAGGACTTTCTCTTTAAGTTTAGGTTCATGATTCTATTGTCAATAGAGGAGCCTCACAATTTGAGCATTCTCTCATTGGGATATTTTTAGGGGCAAGGCCAAACATTGATGCCTGTGCTTGTTTCTGATTACTTTTTCAAGCCATGAAGATTGTGTTAAAACTCTGCTAAGTGGTCCATGGTTTATGGGTGAATTTGGGCTCTCCCTTAAGAAGGGGGCTCTGGGCTTTGATCCTCAGAAGGAACGTTTCAACAAAGTTCCTATTTGGGTGAAACTTCCGAGCTTGCCTCTGGAATATTGGGAAGAGGTTTTAAAAGGCATTACTCTTTCAGTTGATCAATTCATTTCGCTTGATCCACTGTCCATTTCAGGAAGCCTTTGTTGTTTGCCATATTCTGTGTAAATGCAAATGTGTACAAGGTTCTTCCATCCTCTATTACCCTATCCTCCAGATTGGGTAATTGGGTGCAACATTTGGTTTATGAGGACTCCATGGTTATGTGTAAGAATTGCCATATGGCTGGCCACCCCACTTCCAGATGCCTAGTTAACAGCAGTTGGAAAAAAATGGTTAAAAGAAAGTTCATTTGGTGCATGGTCATCCTCAAGGTCACGTGGTGCCTCTTTAGGATATTACTGTTGTGAGGGAAGCCTCTGACAAGCAGTTTTCAAAGGCAGAACATAGAGATTAAATTCTAGGCAGCAAGGTGCAATTTAAGGAGCTTGCAATTGAGCCTACTGGTAGCCCCTCTTGCATGCTCCAACTCTTTCCTGGCAGCCCTTCTCCCATGAGACAGAACGGGACAATGAGGATGGATGTGTACCATTCTTATCACACTAAGGTTCCTCTTGAGGTTGGGTATCACTCTCAAAAATGAGTGTCCTAACAGGAAAAAAGTAGCCTCAATGTCTCTTTGGATGGTTTCATTGGGAAATTTCAGAGTTCTCTGGAACATTTCGGCTTCAAGCCACCTTGAGTCTATTATTTCATGGGTGTTTCTTGCCCCTTTTCAACACCAGTTGTATGTGTTTGTTGTGTTCAGCCCCTTTGTTTGGGATGTTGTGTAATGTCCCCTAGTTGGGGTATGCCTGATTTTTCCTAAAATAACAATTCCAACAATATAATTTGTTTTACAAATAGTATTCTAAAATCAAATCATACAAAAGTTATTGAACTTAAGAGTAAATGAACAATTAATATAAATAACATTGCCTAATTGGGTTTAATCTATAGTTTCATTTCCAATAACCAATCATAGAAAACATTGGAAAGGAAAGCACGATAGGGTGCTCGGATACTGTTCATCATGATTAAGCCCAAGAGCATGGCAATCACCCCTTGGCCCCAAGTGGCATGAACTCCCGTTACCATCCAGCATGGGGTGGTCTACTTGCATCATGGAACCCGGAGACTGTTCATCACAATTAAGCCCAAGAGCGTGGCAATCACCCCTTGGCCCCAAGTGCCAGGAACTCCTATTACCATTGTAGAACCGATCTGCTGCCTCTCCCAATCGTGTTCCCTTGCAAATCCATGCCTGATTGCTTATAGGGAATCTAATAGACTAAATCAATAATTATAAGAGCCTTAAATAGATTAACAATTCCCATTAGTAACTAGGTTAAAGATACATAAGAGATTATATATATAAAACATTATACTCCATCATGATGCATACCAATCACTTATTATATTCAATGGCTGCTGCCTTTCTGAATGCATATGTTTTATTTATTTTCTGATCTCGTTCGATTTATCCTTTAGTCTAGTTGCTGATATAATATATTTATTTCTGCTCTTACTCATTTCCGATTTCTTAATCCCAATCAATTGATTGATTGGCAATTATAATACTATTAATAAATATATATATTCTATCTAGTTATTCCTTTATTTATATTGATTGGTATAGTTATAGTTATAGTTATAGTTATAGTTATTCCTTTATTTATATTCTACAACTTACTTCCCAATAATATTCGTGCTGCAAACAATATTTACTTTAATAGATCTCATATTCCACTTTCTTATTATTTTTTTTAAATCACATTCACTTCCTTCCAATTCATATTCATTCCCAATTCATGCCTTCACTAAAAGAAGCCTCCTTATATACCCCTCATGGAGGGGTGAATAGTCACACCTCTTATTCCATTCCATCCCTTACAAAGGATGCACCTCTTTATGAATCGCTGCCCTTTTAGTCTGTTTTAATTATTAATTATTGCATTCACCATTCTCTTTTACTAATTCCCATCGATGCCACTTTAATATTTCTGTGGCCAGCAATTGATTAACTTAGGGCAGGCTGCAATCACTATTTCCTTGGTCAGCGATTTTCTTTTCCCTTTGACCAGCGATTACCTTTAATTCAAAACGGGCTGCAAGCTGTTGTGGTATGATATAAGGCGGGGGGGAACATGATAGTCCACCATTCCCAATATTGTTTGTCCACAAGCAATTTCAATCTAGGGTGTTCCCAAAGTAACCAAGATCCCTAGAGTATGAGGACAATTTATTATCCAATATTCTTCTGACTCATGTACTACTATTTCCCAATAACTCTTAATGACAAAACCAAGAGTTGGAAATTGTCAAGACTTGTTATTTAAGACAAGTTTTCTCTCACCTCATTACCACAAAGATCCTAACCAATGAATACAAACTCTTGATTATCCTTGTTGAAAGATAGAAAATGTGGCATTCTTCATGATGAATTATGAATATCAAGATCCCACTCATTTTGCAAAGCCACTAGATGTCTTTTACTACAGATCACATCCCTTTTCCCTAAACAATCAAATGGAAACAAGTGACAATACCCCTTAAATAAGGGGTATTTCAAAGTTTTGAGGCAAAATTTGATTCTAATGAGGATATAATAATTTATAGGGTGCTTGTAATATGTAACTGAGTCAAAACATTTTTCAGCGTGTTAGTTTTAGATCAGATTTAACATAAGGCAGAAAAATAAACACAGAGAACAATGAACACAGAATTTTATCCTGAGAAAACCCTCCTACTCGAGGGAGAAAAACCCAGCAAATTATCCACTTATAAATCAGAAATAGAAAGTGCAGAAATAGCACTCAAAATCAGGCCCTAGAAAGGCTGAATCTCATACAATGGATCTGCACTTGAGGATAGTGTGATTTCCTTGATTCTACAAAATATTAAATCACTTCTCCTTGAAGCAAATCTGCTGCTCTTGAAAGTGAACCTGCTGCTGAAGGAATTCGGACTTGGAATAGAATGATATGATGATAAAATGTGGAGACTCTATCTCCCTTATATAGCAAGCTAGGCAACCTCCCTTCTAGGGCCGACCTAGAAAAATACAATATTTGTTTATAATGCAAAGGCCGGCCTGCCTTGAATTAATTATCTTTAAGAGAAAAATATCTCCCGCCACTACAAAACACTAACACTCCTTAGCTAGGGAGGTATTTTCAAATATCTGGTCATGGATTCTCTCAACATGACATCCACAATGGCTACACCTAATTGTGGAAGACACAGCTCAGTCTCAGAGATGTGATCTGTACAAGGGCTTGCACCTCATATTTCTCAATCTCAGAGAAATAAACACTACAAGGGTTTTCACTTCATATTTCTCCGTCTCAAAGAAATATACACTACAAGGGCTTTCACCTCATATTTCTCTGTCTCAGAGAAATATACGCTACAAGGGCTTTCACCTTATATTTCTCCATCTCAGAGAAATATACATTACAAGAAATCTTAATGATGTTGTGACTCCCTCTAGAGCTCCAAGTACCCGCATCAAACTCCTGACCTCCTCCTCTGAGATTTCCTGCGATGCTTGCCTTAAAGGAATGGTTTCCAACGCACACTTTCGACACTACTAACTTGCGAGAGTCCAGGACTTAGTCCTCCTCGACTTCATCCGAGATCACCCTATTCTGAATAGGTTTGCGGTGCTACCAATGTCAAAACAAGGTTGACTGCCTTGTGTAATTCCATTCTCTACAGCTGAAGAGGCCTTCCAAAGACTTAGCATCTGGCCTTGCAACACTACAACCCACTTAGCTGACACCTTCATTTCTTCTCAGTGAGTCACTTTAGTTCCTTGAGACATAGGACTCCATTTTTGTTGAGCACAGAACTCCCTCTTGATCCCTGCCTCAATACAGAGAGTACAAAAATCCTCTGGAAGTGAACTCCCCTTCATTGACAGATCTCAGAACCTTAGTCCTCTTCCCGGACATGTCATTGTTTTACTCAACTCGCAAAGAACCGAAAACTGTTTTGCTTTCACAACTCTCAATCCAATAGCCATTAGCATGTCGTCTCCAATGATCCTCCACAATTTTTTCTAGGGCTGCCAATAGTTGACCATGCAAGAACCATAGACTGTTGTTCCAAATCAAGAGGACAGGATTTTTGTTGTACAGTTGTTTAGTGTCTTCATCTTTCTCAATCTTCTTTTGTTGATGCAAACTCTCCATCCAAGGCTGACCCAACCTTGTTCCCTCGGGAGATGTCTCCAGTTAAGAATCATGAGAGTTATGTGCCACCAACTCAATCCCATGGCTGCAAGCTATGTCTCCATGTTTGTTCATTTCTCCAACCGACATGACTTCCTCATAGGATGCCTCAAGCTCTTCCTCCCTTTGAATTCCTTATGCAATCTCTAATAATTAATTCATCATCCTTTTGCTCCTCGATCCATCCTACATTTTAAAGAGATTAACAATAGTTCATAAAATCAAACCACCCCGAAGAGGAATACACAGACCAATGCTAGTAGCATACATGATTCACTATTCTCAATGTTATTGCATGAATTATTATTAACTACATGATTATTTAAATCCATGATCATTATTCAAAGGTACAAACATAAAATACTTATCTCTTTATTGTTGGTCAATTCTACAGATATCTAACCAGCGATGCCTTTCAATATTTCGATCTTCATATCTTTCCCTGATCCTACTACTCCTTTTATATCTTTGTGTCTTTATGTCTTTATTGTTCTCTTTATATACATTTTCTTTCACCACTCTCAATTTAGTTTACCTCTGCTTATATCTTTGCTGTTAAAGAGTGTGTAAAACTCCCCGAATGCAGATCTGATTTGGTGTGTATATAAAATGACTTCCGATATAGTCATTCTCCAAAGTTGATTCCTTGTCTTAGCGGTATATTCTAAAGGCATGTAAACTCGATGTCCCCAGCATAAGCTACAATAGTCACTGCCACTCCCAATAGATATTATTACTCCTGAAATGATCACTATCGCTGGATCAAGGCATCGCTTCAAAATAATAGCAAGTGCCCAGTGCAAATATTTCGGTCAACAAAGATATTTGATATGGAAATTAATATTATTCGACATGGTGAGCCACTCATTCCCTTTTGAATCTAAAGTACCAGATGAAGACAACATAAACTGATGTGGTCAGTATTGAATATCATGACCAAGAAAATGTTGAAGCCGTAGACGTCTAGTGCCATGTTGAGGTTCCTCTACATTAGCCAAAGGTAGACGAATAAGGGGTTGATAATGCCTTAATCGCTTCCAACCTTGCATTGGATAGCGGCTATTTTGTCTTTTTATTGCACAACCCGACTTCTTCCAATAGTGGTATAATAACCCGATGTTAATATATTCGTCGGTCCATGCAAACACTAATAATGACAAACCATATCTTAACCTAGTTTTTCTCCTGTTGACTCTTCAAAGCCCATGGCATATTAAGGATGATCTGGCGGCCCTCTGACACTATTCTTAGACTTGTCTTACATCCTCCACGCCTTCAATAATGGAATTAGTTGATATGTGACGATGATAATATGCAAGGGATAATCTAAACAATCAGGGGTCTTACAAAGCCTCCTCCAAAACTCTCCCTTTGTATATTAATGATACAAGCAGGTGCGTGGAATCTTCGTATATCACAATACACACGGATCACCTCATCCACGTGGGAGCATTTTCGGCAACACCATTTATCACTGCAATCCGCCAAGGACCTTCAGGAAAGGATGAACCCTTGTTGGAGCCATCTTGACTTATCAATGTGACTCCTGCTTCAAACGTCTTTCCTATTCGATGCTCCTTTGTATGAAATTCGATAAAATCTGATCAAATATTTTCTAAACTTGCTCTGATACCATGTTTGTTTTAGATCAGATTTACAAAAGGCAAAAAAATAAACACAGAGAACGATGAACACAAAATTTTATCCTGGGAAAACCCTCCTACTCGAGGGAGAAAAACCCAGCAAATTATCCACTTATAAATCAGAAATAGAAGTGCAGAAATAGCACTCACAATCAGGCCCTAGAAAGGCTGAATCTCATACAATGGATCTGCACTTGAGGATAGTGCGATTTCCTTGATTATACAAAATATTAATCACTTCTCCTTGAAGCGAATCTGCTGCTCTTGAAAGTGAACCTGTTGCTAAAGGAATTCGGACTTGGAATGGAATGATATGATGATAAAATGTGGAGACTCTATCTCCCTTATATAGCAAGCTAGGTGACCTCCCTTCTAGGGCCAACCTAGAAAAATACAATATTTGTTTATAATGCAAAGGCCGACCTGCCTTGAATTAATTATCTTTAAGAGAAAAATATCTCCTGCCGCTACAAAACACTAACACAACATATATCTTGTCATAGGCTTCATAGGTAGCTAATGACATTGTATATCCTCCTAAATAATATTCAAGTGCAAAATTCTTGAATTGATCAAGTCCAATAGAAAGTACAAAAAAGATGTACAAAAACTTAAGAATTCATAGCAAGCAATTATCACCCACGAATATTTTATAGAATCTTAAATTTATAGATTGACACTAACATCTAATTTTCATATCAATGGGAGGTTGTCACGCCTCTTGTAAAGATTTGACATATTCCCATGCTTAACACTAGGATGATTTTCATATCTTAGAAATGTATTGTCTAGGTCAAAACAACATCAATTTTTCCCAAAGTTTAAGAGGTGAAAATGATCCTGGGATTTGTGGGTTATGGGCCCACAATGTAACTTGAAGTAGACTCGTTAACAAATTTGAGTGTAACTTGATTTGTATTTTATGAATAAATTACTCTTCATTAGAACAATTGTATTCCTCCTTCAGGAAGCTTGATGAATATACCCTACAATAGATTTCCAGCATTTCTCTTAAGATCTCTCAAGAGTCCAAATTTGTAGGTTCCTAAAGAAATGAGTTGTCTTCATTACATTCTCTCAATGTTCTTTTCGCATATCAAAGTTTGGTTGAATTTAGATAGATATTTATTATTATTTCTAATTCCGACTAGGCAAGATGATAATAAT
>VDFB02204784.1:0-26395 GCA_007258455.2 Sequoia sempervirens | reverse complement strand
CCATCGGACTTAAGATCTCTAGAAGACCTGAGTATGGAGCATTTATCGCATTTGCTATTTTGGGAGGAGTGGGAATCTGATTCATTTAATGTACCACTCCCCTATTCGCGCTTTAGGTTAGGCCGAGGTGGCACGATTCGCCACCTATTGATTGTAACCAGCCGTCCTTTGGGACTGGGCTAGCTATAAAAGGGGAGTCCCCCTCATTTGTAACACAATCAGAATATTAGAAGATCAGTTAGAATCAGAGTAGACATTGAGAGAGCTAGATAGTGTAGTATTGTAGAGCATTTTGCATAATTTGGAGAAGAAAGAAAGTTTTCCCTTTGAAAACTTTTGAGGAGATTGTTGTGTAACACATTTTATGATAATAGATCTTTTCATTGATGATGAAATTCATCTTGTCATGAAATGCTAGCAAGGTTTCTTCTTCCTTTCGTATCCAAGTAGATTAGATTCATGCAAGTAGCTTACTTCGGTGTGTGGTGTTTTATTGAGATAGCTTCACTTTATTCCATACCACTAGCGGCTTGTTGATGATAAGTCTGCCTTGCGTGGTCAACTGGACATTATCTTGTGTTTAACTTCGGTTATGGCTTACATACTTATATGCGTTGTTCTGATGGTGTACGTATGTTAAACTATAACTTGAATATCTTTTGCTATCCCCTTTGAAGATTGCACCGATTCTGCTGAGGCTGTCCGACGAAGGCTAGGTGAAATCCGGTTGAAGTCTATTGAGACGAAGCCCCGCATACCCTGCATTTAGAGTAGAATATAAATTTCTTAGGCCCTTTCCCCTTTACTTTCCGTATATTTCTTATTAGTCTTAGGAAAAGATACACATTGCCAAATCATACACGTGAGAATCCCCTTCAAAATCATACATTAGCTGCTGACTGCAAGAAATCCGGACAATTGTGTAAGTCCCCTCGTACGAACACAGCAATACACATCAACCAAACTGGGTCTATTCGCACTTAAGGAACCTTGGAGTTGAACATGCGAACTTTCTTGCAATCTTAGCGCATGGAATACTTTGATCAAGAGAGAACGGAGTAGCCCAAACTATTTTGTTCTTCGGCTGATTGGTGAGGTCACAAAAATCGCATCAACAGGTATATTGATGTTGTTTCACTTGGGGATCTCATTTCAGTTGGGTTGTTTGTATTTGGGGGTATTATTTCATATTCCTATCTCATTAGCAGTTGGATTCTAACTGTTAGTATTATTTTGTACTAAGCCCACATTATGACACCAATTTGGTAGTTCCATTCAATGATTTTAGCTCTTATTTGGTTTTGATACTAACCCTATTGAATAAGTGGCATCTCTATTTTCCCCACTAAATAAGTGGTGTGATTTCATATTCCATTGAAGAAATGGTTGCTAGTACTTACCCCACTACAGAAGTGGTCTTTGTTTGCACTCACCATTGAAAAGCGGAAGCGTTCTTTATTTTTAGTTGTACCCATTGAACAAGTGGTTTTCTTCCAGTACTACTCACCACACTGAACAAGTGGTTTCTTTCCAACATTGCAATGTAAACCTTACCACCGTATGCTCTCACCTTGCCCACATTAGGATCTAGGTGATCAGAAAATGGAAGGTAGTTGGTTTTCAGTTGCTTATCTTTGATTATATTTCTAATGCTAACAAGTTGCAAAATTTGAAAAAATTGGGGTGGATATTACATTCTACCCCATAACCCACTGAAGAAATATCACATAGAATACTTTATACAACACACCTCATAGAGTTCATATTAAAGCAAAAATTGCATAATTTATCACATTGCATTAACCAACTAATGATAATAGAACCATCAAACGAATAAAAGTGTTGTAAGTAATGCTCATGAAGTTGGGCCTTACAATAGGGAACACCTTCATCATGAAGAGGGAGTATTAGGTTTTTGTCACTTGGTGTTGTTGAGTACAAAATATTAGAAAAGTTAGACTACATTTTCAGTGTTTATTCCTCATCCGTTGGGCATTGGACAATTTGATTATTATTTGAATTTCTAATTTTTGTTTTAGGTGTTGGGTTTAGTATTATCTTAGGCGTAGATTGTAATGTTCCCTTTTGAGGAGACCCTAATTCTTTCCCTAGAAACACAAGCTAATGCAGTTAGGGTTACAACTTATCAATTAAATGCTTTAAGCCAGATAAATCTTGGTTTAGGTCCTACAATCATGTTAGATAATATTGGAATTTATCTATTCAAATCATGCAAATATCTAAGTAACGTAAACCACATAATTGTTGTGACTTTTTTCACACATCGCCCCATTGCAAATGGGGACCCCCTAATTTTTGCTCCATTCTGGTCTTTTGGCTTTGGTCTTCTCTCTCTCTCTCTCTCTCTCTCTCTCTTTCTGTCTCTTTCTGTTGTCCGCTTTCCGGGGATGTGCCCATCTATGAGCTTAAACGTGAAATTTTGGCCAAGTCTATAGAATTAGGGTTTGTACTTTTCTGGTCAATTTGAAGTCAAATGGAGTAAGTAACTTGGAATCTGAGGCTAACATTGTTGTTAGCACGCTTCCAGTAGGTCCTCAACAAAATTTCAGTGAATTCTGACAACTTACTATTTTTAGTAAGTGCCAGATTTGGGGCATTTGCTCAACACTTTTTGAAGTTCTCTCAGTCACACTGCATCCAGGACATGTCAAGTTGCTCATCTGCAAATTTTGAGCTGAAACAGGCAATTGTCTATTTTTAGCAAATTCACCTTCCAGAGCAGATTTTAGGGTTTATATGCAAAGTTATTCAATGCATGTCTGGAGATTCTTTCTGGGTTTTCTGAAACCTTCACGACGATATAATATGCAAAATGAGATAATGACTTTCAGTATTCAGCCTTCAGAGACTATTTTTAGGGTTTGCATGTCGAGATTTTCTTTGCATGTCAGCATATTCCTTGTGGGTTTTTCAAAAGCTATGCAATGGTGTGACATGCAAAGCGAGATGATCAGTTTTCAAAGACTTACTATTTTTAGCAGGTCCATTTCGGTAGCTGCCCAGCGCATCAGGATCACAAACAGGGCGAAGTGCAATAGAAACGAAGTCAAACAGAGACCATTTGAGCGACATGCAAGTCAAATTAGGGTTTCCAGCTTTGGGACCCAAAATGAGGGGTAAAATGCCAAAATTTTCAAAAACCGGTGTATCCCACTGCGATCAGTATCTTTCAAGCTATCCACCAGTAAAATTTGAATGCAATCGGAGAACTTACTATTTATAGTAAGGCATTCCGGAAATAGGCTAAAAATAGTAAATCAGCAACAGGCGCCAGTGTGAACGGGCAAGTCTACCGATGAGGGTCACGACATTCAAATTTCAAGACAAACGGAGTTGTGGAAGTCATGAAATCAGGTAGCTGCTATAAATAGTAAACCACCTTCATAAGCATTCTATAAATACCAGGTCAGCTCGAGATGGCAGTGTGAATAGACTAACAAAGTCATGAGGATCTTGTGGTTAAAATTTCAAATCAATCCAAGCTTTAGAATTGTGAAAATCAAAGGGCTTACTATATATAGTAAGGCATGACTGGCAGAAAGTTGATAAAATTTCTAAGTGTTGGAGATAAATCCACCTCCACCCTGAAAATGCGCCCTCATCTAGCATGAGATAGGAAAAAAAAATTCTAAGTGATGAAGATAAGTCCTTCTCACTATCAAAATGCGCCCAAGGAGAGACAAGTTGATAAATTTTTTTCCAAGGCATTGAATTTGTCCTGCAGCCCCCTCTAAATGCGCCCTCAAAGAGAAATGAAGTTTGATGGAGATAAAATTGTCTAAGTCTAGATTTCGTCCTGCAGGACCCTTGAAATGTGCCCAAGGAATGATGAAGGCGTAAAAAATTTCTAAGGCATCAAGATAAATCCACCTCATGTCCCCAAATGCGCCCACTTCAAGATGAATTTGTTGATAAATTTTCTAAGTGTTGAGTTCATCCACCTCCACCCCCTAAATGTGCCCTCAAGGTGATAAAAGTTAAAAAAATTTCTAAGGCAAGGTGTTAAGTCCAGCAAGACCCTTGAAATGCACCCACTTCACAAGCATGAGATGGGAAAAAGATTCGAAGTGTTGAAATATCCTACAGGCACCCCTAAATGCGCCCATGCAAAGTCAAGATTCCAAGTTTAGATTTAATTCCTCCTCCTACCCCTAAATGCGCCCATGCAAGAAGAAGGGTCAAGGCAAGTCAAAAGGTGTTGTGCATGCAAAGTAAAAGATTCCAAGGCGCTGTGCATGCAATAAAAGATATTCCAAGGCGTGGTAAAGTAAATCCTCCTACACAGGTGAAATACGCCCAAAGTGCATACTAGAGATAAGGTTTGAAAAGATGGCAAAGGTGTTGGTGTTAAGTCCACCTTGGCATGTGAAATGCACCCAAGGATTAAAGATGAATAGGAGGAAGACATAAAATGCCAAGTATTTAAAATTCCTTCCAAACCTCTCAAGTACGCCCAAGCTAGTGATAAGGTGATAGAAATTTTTTCCTAAGTGTTAATATTCAAATTCCACATTCCTTAGGAAAATACACCCAAGTTGATGGAGATGATGAAATTTTCTAAGGCATGAATAAAATTGGCAGTGAATAAGTCAGATGGTGCCAGCTTCGTGACGTTGATAAAAAATTGTCAACGCAGAGCAAGAAAATTCACCCGGATGTGAAGAATAAGAATAGACTTTGATTGAGAAATATTTTTCTAAGGTTGAAAAAATAAAAAATTAAATGAACCCCTTCATTCATGGACACATGAATTTGATGCTTTCCGAAGGAAATTTTCTTCTAGGTACTGAACATCTTCGACAAGGAAGTGATTTTAAAATCCTCCGCACTTTGCCAAGGCCTTCAAGATGAGGATTTTCCATGGGCACTTGATTGATGAATTTTCTAAGGCAAGGAATAAATGATGACTAGCTGATTTTTGATCAGGTTCCTGATGAAAACAATTTTCTCGAGCCGGAGTTGGATGAAATATCAAAGTGAACGCCTCAACTAGTGAAATGAAAAGGGAGCAATTAAATTAATATTTTCACAGGGTGATTTCAAAATGCTAAAGTGAAGTACGCCCAAGCAAAATACAAGATGGGTTGGAAATTTGGCTAAGGCATGAAGAATTTGAGGATGAAGTTTGTTAGAGGAAAAATGATAAACCCCATCAGATCCAGAGATCACTCAAACCTTGGGAGTCAAAGCATGAAAATCAGGTGAGTGAAGTGAATTTGTATTATGAAGTGTTCTGATGCTCTTCTCCTTGCTTGTTTTGTAGGGTGAACACCAAGGCCAAGTCACGGTGATTTGAAGTAATGAAGCAAATAGTCCAAGATGATAAAATCATGAAGGAAGAAAAGTTGCAAGAAATGGCTAAGTGTTGAGACCTAGTATGTGCCTAGGTCAAGTGGCAAAGAAGAAATGTTTTCAAGGCTCAAGATGGAGGGAAAGATGGAAATCCAGGCATTAATGGTCACCCTCAAGTACTTCAAAGTTGAAGAACAACATCAAGGAGGAAAATCATCATCAAGCACGAGAAGGGGGTTACAGCCTTGAAGTTTCAGATCAAGAACGTGCCTACCATACCAGTCCAAGAAAATTGAAGCAGTGATGATCAAGCTCATCCAATTTGTAGTCAGAAAGAAGAACAGTGTGAACGCATTTACAAATAGGAATCTTCTAGAGGATGGTGGACACTAATTGTTCATTTATTACTCCACTCCTCTTTTTAGGGTTAGGGTTGAGGTGGCACAATTTGGGCCATCCATTTGATTGTAATCTGAGCCGTCCATTGGACTGGGCCATCTATATAAAGGGGCATCCCCCCCTCATTTGTACTAATTAGACTTAGAGATTAGAATATAGAGATAGCTAGGTGATAACTTAGAGGTAGCTTAGTATAGATTGATAGGATAGTTTGAAGAAGAGGGAAAGTTTTCCCTTTGAAAAATTTGTAAGAAATTGTTGTGAACACTCTCTCAATAAAAGAGTTTTCATTGATGGTGAATTTCGTCTTTTGTTGTGAGTAGCTAGCAAGGTTTCTTCGTCCTTCTGATTCGAATAGTAGCTGGAAGTAGAATAAGTTTCATTTCATGCAAGTAGTAGATAGTAACTGTGGAATGTGGTATTTAATTTGAGCAAGCTTTGCTTATCCATACCACTAGTAAGCTCACTGATGGTGGGTACGCCTTGTGTGGTCAACTGGAATATCGTGTACTTAACTTCGATCATAATTTGTATATTTATATGCGTCATTGTGATGGTATTTTCATGCTAAGTTGTGATCTGAACACCTTGAGCTACTCCTTTGAAGATTGCACCAGTTCTGTCGAAGCTATCCGAAGTGAGGCAAAGCGGAGCATGGTTGAAGTTTGCGAGAGTTGATTGCCATGTCCCACACCTTAGAGTAGATTAGAGCCTTCTTATCCTTGCAACCTTTTCAATTCAGTTCATTTCTGGTTAGTGTTAGGAAACTTGTGCTTACTTTCCAAATCATTCGAACCACGTGAAGCCCTTAATTTGCTGTCTACTATCAACTGTCGAATATTGGGTAAGTCCCCTTGAAATACCAGCAAAATCACATCGAGCCAACTAAGACTATCCAACACCTAGAAGGAACCTTGGAGTTGAACACACGATCTTTCTCGGAATCTTAGCGTGCTGGATACTTTGATCAAGAGAGAATAGGGTAGCCGTTGGTGAACTTTATTCTATGTTGGTGCAGTCACGAAAATCACATCAACAATAATATTTATAATTCACATTGAGAGTTGGATCATAAGGGGGAGTGGATGAAAAGCATGATAGGTCCGCTCGAAGCTATCACACCAAGCCCAAGAGCGGATATACCATTCCTCTTGGGCCTCATTTGGTGCAGTTAGTCATTCGCATGGGGTGGTCTACTTGGTGGACAACTTGTATCTGCATTTCCTATCCTTGCTCTCTTATCCATCCCTCTTATGGTTGAAACCCCTTGAATCAATCCTATCAATCAATCCATGTAGAGGTTTGAAAAGAGCTTATTGTAGGAGGCCCGTAAACATCTCCTCCCAAGCCCAAGAGCAGATATCACCCCCTTGGCTCCAAGAGGTGCACTTAGTCATTCCATAATGGAGTGGTGTACTTAGGAGGATGTCTAGTATCTGCTCAACCTACTAGTAGTCTCCTCCTCACTTCTTCCATGATTGTTTTATATGACAAATAACAAGATTGATATGATTGCACACACAATAGTTATGATAGTATATATCCCAATAACACAATTAGTTATCTAATTCAAAATGACATATTAGCAATGCTAATAAGAGTAAATAATATTATGATTCCAGAATTTATATCCACAAGTATAAACTATTATTTTAATCCACATCTAATTTCATAATATATTAACTGATTATTATTTAATTTCATAAAATACTTATTAAGTCTCTATTTGTATTCCTAATATATTTACTAAACTAATTATTGGTATTCAGAAATACTTACAGCCTTGTTTGCAATTCGATCTGCAGAAATCTCCTTTAATTCCCTTAGCCACGATAAAGTCTCCTCTTTTAAGTCCGCATATTTTATCTTTAAATCTCATATCTGCTCTCTATCTCAGAAATCATTCCTTAAATTCCATATATCCTGTCCCTTGCAGATGATTTGTCTTCCTATACATATCTCTATATTGTGAATAGACACAACCTTCTTAATAATTTGCACCCCTTTCAAAGGATGCCACCTTCTACCTCCAAAGGTTGCCTCTTAATGGCTGGTCATTATGATTGTTAGTTTTAATATAATTAAGGGCTACCTTAGATGGGTGATCGCTGCACCTTTCTAATAAAGAATCGCTGCCTATATTCCCTCAAATATAACTGTTGATTGATATGTTAAGTATAAGGTAGTCACTGGCTGCTATAACTTACTGTTGGAGTTCAAATGACACTGAGAGGGGGGGAGGGTGATTCAGTGTCTTAACAGATTTGACTAATTTTCAAAAATTCAAAAACATAGCTCAGATTTGATCTCAATATTATTCTGATTAATGCATTCATGAGTTGAATGTAATCATTCATAAACATAATTGAGAAAAGTAATATTCCCAACAGTGTATTGAAACAACACATTAAAGCAGTGAGAACACAGAAGAACAAAGTGACACAAAAATTGCTGAGTGGAAAACCCTTTTGGGGTATAAAAACCACTCCCTAAATGCCTTCCAGGCTTAATCTTTTAATCAACTGTTCACAATGCCTTATAGGCTGATTTTTGAGCACCCACTCAAGGAGCACCAACCTCTCATTTAGAGATATCTATCTCAAGGAGTACCAACCCCTCAAATTATGTTTTGAACAATAGTAATGATTCAGAGGATTTCTCTGTTTTCAGTTAAGCACATATCTCTCTGTTTTCTCATCTACAAAATACCTTAAAGATTCAATAATTGAATCCCTAAAATACTACATAGAGAAGAAATTGACAATCTCTGCATCTTGTTATTCAGATTTTATTGCAGAGTTTATCCATACATTTTCATACAGCCAAAGAATGATAATCTTCAGAATACAACAACAGCCGAACAGAAACATTGTTTTCTAGTCCTCTTTATATATTTTTTTGAATTAAAAAAGATAAGTAACTGTCTTCAGAAGTAACGGTTGAACAACCAAAAACAATACAAGAGCAGTTTAACCCAGCTAAGTGCCGTCCTCAACAAGTCTGAAACTTATGAGATCATTTCTCTGCATAAAACGCACAACTGCCCACCACATAAAATCATAACATCTAATGTATGAAAGACAATACTCAGTCAGGGCATCATTTGTCATAGAGATGCAGAGAGTAGTTAAAGAAAATGGTGATTATAAACCAGTATGTGCAGCATGAAACGCATAAATAAAAAATACCAGACAAATCTGTAACTCCCATGGCTCCATCAACCACTGTCGAGCTTCCAGCCAGAGAGGCGCATCAAACATAGCAGCCATACCATTCATTTATGAACCAAGAACGAATTTCATCCTGACAATGCCGTTACAGCCAACAACAATAGTAAAGAATAGTTTATGAAGCTTTCTCATGATGGCGGCCAGACTAGGGTTCAATACCCAGTCAAAAAGAATAAGCTCAAAAAGTTTTCCCTAACAACCTTTCATTTCAATCGATGACACGTTATGCCGAAGGCAACTTTAACGTTGCCAGACAACCTTATGTTTGTCGCTTTGACATACAGCTACCGGAGAGACGTTTCGTCGATAAAGTTATGTTTTACCGAATGTCATCCTTCAGCTGACGCTTTCGCCATGACCCTTCGTTATCGGGCAGACCCTATAGAGAATTCACTTTGTTTTGCCAAAAGCTCCAAGCTCACAATAGATCGCCAAGTCATTAATGTTCTCACACCGACGGAAACCTTTTGTCTTATGTGCTTCGCTATAACATTATGATGTCGGGGAGACCTCCTATAGAGCACACCATGTCTTTCCGAAAGTCTTCATCCACTTGTGTGTCACTGTGACCAAACGATATCAGAGAGACCTCTTGTAGACTTCAATGTTTTGCTGAGAGTCATATAACATTCTTCTGGTCATTGAGACAAAAAGTATCTCTCACTGAAATGAAATCATCATTCGTCTTCGCTAAGACACAGTATAGTCAGGGTGACCTCTTGTAGAGTACTCTGTCATACCGAAAGACCCTGAATTCACACCTGTTCGCCAAGACTTCCAGAAAGTCCTGCCGATATGCAATTCTCCAACGATGGTCGTGTTGGCGTAACAACTAACACCTCTGGAGTATAAGTTGTTATGAACAGCCTATGCACACTACGCAATGAGTGCTCTTCGAATTATTGAGGGGAAGCTCCCTCGATGTTCTTTGACAAATATGCTTTGTAAAGAAAAATAAGCTAAAACTACTTCCTGTCTTTTTGTTTCAGCTGCTAGAGGCACAAGACTTTCTTGAAAGAACTTTTACGTTGCAGCTGAGTTTTCTCTGGTTTTGCAAATCAACTAAACTACAACTTATATCTATCCAATCTCCTCAGGAAAACAGAGCAAGAGGAAACGGAGCAAGGTTTGACTATCTGACGATAAGTGGGTTTAGACTCTCTACTTGAGGGCAAGGTGGCACAACTATCATCTCAATCTAAACCAACTTATTGGGCACAACAGATTTAAGAATTCACTAAGACGATCTTATGGAACCCTGTGTGGCATAACACTCGACCGAAACAGCAAAGTCTTCACGAAACAGCCTTTATCTTTATAATCTCACGAAACCCTATGTGGCATAACCTTTGATTATATCGATAAAGATTCACAAAACAGATTTATCGCTGCAACTTCTCGAAACCCTGTGTGGCATAACGATCGATCACAATGATAAATAAACACAAAACAGCCTTATCACCTCAATCTCTTGGAACCCTATGTGGCATAGCAATTGACTTCAATGATAAAGATGCTTAAACAGATTTATCTAAACTATGGAAGAATTCAATATCACAATCTTTTGGAACCCTATGTGGCATAACAATCAATTGCAATAGTGAAGACACATGAACAAATACGAAAAAGAGCAATATTGAGGGCAAGGTAGGCGCAGCATATATTCCTCTCTCAAGCAAAAGTTATTTACAAATGAGCGTAAGCTCTTATTTATATACATCAAGGTGTAGGGAACCCTAAAATCACCTTGTGTTATCTATAGTTCTTGCAATGCATGCAAGCAATGCGCCAAACCCTAATTAAGCAAACTATACAGTCAACTGGGAAACTACCCTCAGTTTAACTGAAACATCTAATCTAAAAATGGACAATTGTGCGAGCATGCACGTCCTTATTAAAACAAGTTAACTGGAAGACTATCATCAGTTAACGAAAACCCTAAATACAACTCCAAGTGAACAAGGCGATTCTCAGAATAGGTATGCATGTGATGACAACCCCGAGTTAACTGAAAAGGGTAACATCCAGTTTAACTCGTGTGTGTGAAGTCTATCCTGAGAAGTGGGAACTGAAGTTCATTGTGTGTGATCTCGAGCAATCAACCCCTCAATGAGATTGTTGACTGTGTCACTGTCCGGAGCGATGAGACTCTGACGAAGGACGCCATGTCGATGCGCATGTCCTCACCAGCCGTGGATCCAGACCAAGTTCCCTTCTCGCCCTCGTTTATCAAAGTGCCGACATGGTCGTAGCCGAGTGACTTTACAGCCATCCGCTCCACTGAAAATGGTATGAATGAGTGCCCGGAGTTCTGATTGAACATCTGTAAGCTCCACGTAGGCACCACCCTCAATCTGATAACGGCACGGTAAGCGAGATACAAGAGTCCTCACAAACCGGAGTGCACTAGTGACGTGCTCTCTACTCTCAGCCAACTCTGATGCTAAACTGTCTTCTATCTTTGCTCTGAAAACCAACTGTCTTCCAAGAGTAGATAGCCTCTCTGTCCTCTGCATCCGTGGCTGTGTCGTAAGCCAAACTCAGGTGAGCAATCAAAATTTCATCCCTGGGTTTGTTGATAGCCATATCCCGTTCCTCATCCTGAAGACGGATACGGAGCTCTCGTGCATTGTACCGCAACTGATATAATTCTGTAAGCATGGTACGGCCTCTAGCAACGAAGTCCTCCTCCCATTCCTCCAAACGCTTGCCATATGCAACTAAATGATTGAGCTGACTTTGCTCTGCTGGTGGCTCAAGCATCGGTGGGAGTGTGTTAACGGCTTCTGGTCTATGTGTAAGGGTAGAAATATACTGACGAAGCTGTCTGATTTCAGCCTTGAGGGCTGCTTTGTCTTCTCCGTCTTTCAGTATTCTGTCCCTGGCACTGTCTGTAGCAACTTGAAGAAGATCAACCTGAGTCTGGCGTGTGCTGCGACCAAGGTTGACGGTGATAACTTCAAAATCCTGAGACTCTAATTCAGCCAAGCTCTTCCCCTGCGGAGGTACAGCAGTCTCGATAACAACCTCCATGTCAGTGTTTCTCTCTACATGAACCATGTTCTTAACTCTTTTATCTGGCGCATCTTGATAAATGTCATCGAAATCGGAATGATTGAGAACATAAGATGGCTGCCTCCTCTTCCTTCCTAGCTGAGTCTCGATCCAAGATGAATCTCTGCTAATGCTACTAGAAGGGTCTGCACTAACGACAGGAGGTACTGATGAGAGTGAGTGTGTAGAAGACCCACTGCGAGGTGGAGAGTCCAAGTCCAATTCAATGTGAATTGGGACTGGTGACGGCTGTGAAACTAATGTAGGAGCTTGAGGCTGAACCTCAGGTACTGGCGGGCTCTGAGCTGATCTCTGAACTGGCTCTGTGATAATCGGCTGTCTGTCAGGCTCTGTATGTGAAACAGTGGCAAGCGCCTTGCCCTTTGAATTATTTAGCGCTTGTACTTTCTTAGGAGGGTTACTCCTCTTCTTCTTGTTAGGTTTTGACGAAGAAGGTAACGTAGGATTCACCACCACTGGCGGCTCTGCTCTAGGAACACTTTGCATTTTCCTTTTGTCTCTTGCCGTCGAGGTAAAGTATACCGCTCGATAACTCTACTAGACCTCCCTGACTGCTGTATATTCCTACGTACTAACCAACCACGGGCAACGGCCAGGCATCGACCGCTCAAAACCCAGGAATAGAACCTCCTCATCATCTGATAAACCTCCCACATCCTCCGACAAGAAAACAGAAATCTGTGAGAGAGAGAAGCGGCCGTAACTGCGTCTGCGAACCTCGAAGTCATCTGAGCAATTTGCCCAGTAATCCTCCATAGAAGGCTCGTGATATGTGCCTCCAGCGAGGCGAGCTGTATAATGACCTAAAAGGTCATAGGCACGTGCTTCGACAAGATACTTAAGCTGATATCTCTCAAGTTCCTGTCCTGCGATCTTTGCATCAATTGCCGACTTGCACCAATACATTCCAAACTGAAAAGGAAAGTTGAGTGATGGTCTGTGCCTGCGGCGTAGAAGACGATGAACATCATGCATCTGCCTAAGGAACTCCTGAAAGATTGTTTTATCCGAAGGATAACGTGGAAGCATAGCTGGATTTCCTGTGAAGCCGTATACTCGGATGTAGGTGTATGTTGGGAACTGAATAAACCAATCTGCCCATCCATCCATTGCTGCCCTAGCAACCGCCGAGATACGAACATGCAATTCCCGGTCCAAATTCCTCACTGTGTAAGTCAAGAAAGCTTCGTGAACACGCTTGAAACAATGCTCAGCTCGTGAACTCAAGCCGATTACAATACTCGATAAACTCTTTTGAATAGCTGAGAATGCCCACTTGTTAAGTCCTCGGAACCGACTCGATAAGCTTAGTATCAGCACACGTAGATATGAACACATGGAAACTCATGGGCAACTAAGAAACCGGTGATCTGCATGTGGAGAATATCGCTGATGAAGGATGCCCAGTCATAATGCTCCTGCCCAGAAATGATGCGACCAATAATGTAATACATCCAAGGCTGGAAAACATTTGCATGTGCTTGACTTGAGACACGATTCAAGAGTGTGATTAGAATCGCGTACTCATCCTTATACTCACCACGACCCACATTGTTTGGCAATCTGTTCTTCGCTTGTTTTAACCATCTTTCTGCCATTTTCTTCCACACTTGTCCATATCAAGATCAAACGCTTTGTGCACACTGCCTTCCATAGGGAACCAACAAACTGCTCAGCCGAGGAATGCCAAACTCCTTCGGCGTCTGTATGTGCTTGAGACTCGCAAATGACCCGACTGGGTTAACGACGCTATCTCACGAGTAGTCGGATTGTAATGCTTTGAGCCATCATAACCAACATGTTGAACGGAGATAGGGTATGGAAGCAATTTCTATAAAACCGGGATCGCCTAATATTCGAATGATCAACCTCGATTTTGACCGGGTCTAGTACGCCCGCAATACTTTGTGAAGATCCGCCCAACCAACTTGCAAAATCATGAGAAAGGACGGTTTTGGTCCTGTATTCAAGCTGAGTGAACTGCATTTTGAAAAACTTGCCTGTTGACTGTGAACTCGGCTATGTTCTGACAAGATTTCTGGAATCTAAAAATAGCCTGCTAGAGTTAAAAATAGCCTTTCGAAGAATTATTTTCAGCGAAAAATCCGAAATATGGGTTTTGTCCAGAAAAGGATTCTAAGACAACCCAGAAGGTCAGATTTGCGAAAAATCAACTTCTACTTGATTGTACAAAGATTTTCACTTGAGAAATTAGCAATTCGAGAACGAATGTTCTGAAGCTAAAATTCGTGAAAAATCAAGCGCACAAATTCAACTCGAGGAAATTATATGGAAACGATCCAGATACTGAGACTTGCCAAATTCGCCAATTTCAGGAACATGCACAATGTATATTATGAGAAATCTGTGATTTAAAGGATGCAAAAGACGTTTTTGATGTCTACTTCTGTGAAAATCGCCCAAGATTTCTTTGAATAGCTGATATTTGTGAACTTGAAACTGCAAAAAGATATGTTAAATGAAATCGCCCCTGTGAATTGATGAAGATTCTGCCTCTGAACTGGAAGAATTCGCCTTGTTTGGAAAAACCACGAATTGCTCCCCTTGAAGTTTGCGCCTTTTTAATATGAAGAAATTCGATTTTCTCTGAAGAAAATACGAATTTGTATGAATTTTGAGGTTTCGCCTTTGTTTGTTAAATACGCCTTTGAGATTTTGAAAAACGCCTTTGAATATTAATTCGCCTTTGAAACCTCTGAAGAATTGCGAATTATAATGAAATTTGAGACGCCTTTTGATTGTTTATGAAATTCGCCTCAAAAACCTCTGAAGAATTCGCCCTTGAAATGATATTTGCTTTTGAATCTTTAAAGGATCTGTGAATTTGATTGAAATTTGAGACGCCTTTAAGGAGTTAAGGAATTGCGAATTGTCTTGAAGTTTGGAATATGCGCCCTTCTCTCCTTCTGAAGAAATACAAATTTTCTTTGAATTTTCTTTGAATTTATAAAATTCGATTTTTTCTTTGAAGATGAATTTGCCTTAGAAAAATACGAATTCTCTCAAGATTAATTTCTCTTGAGAAAATCGAACTCTCTTTGAAAGCTTTGTGAAGAACAATGAAGGTGGCGCCTGTATAAATAATAAGAAATTCGCACCTCTTAGCAACTGCAAGAATTCATAAACCCTAACCAGAATAGAAAGCTTCTGATTGGTTGCTCTTTAGTTCGACTGCCACTATCTGAAGTTCAAATTTGAAAAATAATAATAAAATAATCATTATCATGCAATGGCGCCAAAAATAGAAAAATGCTATTTATAGACAAGCATATTCTGAACTTCAGTTGACAAACTGGTTGAAGCTCTGAGATTCATCGTCATGCTTCCACGACTTCGAAAAGTCATCACATGAGCAAATTGGCGTCCATTTGCTCAAGATACTTCATTTTTAATTAAATCCCTACTTAATAGCTGACAGCACTGTCGCGACTGGCCAACTTCGACACTGATTTCCGGATGACCGGGTGATGCTGAGACTGATCTGAGATAATCAACGGAAAGCCTACTGAACAAGGAAGAAATGTCTGCTGGGAGACATAACTGCAAAATCCATCGTTTAACCCCTTGAAAAATTAGGCGCACCTGATTAAATTGCTTTACGGGTTCCAGACTTGGCCATTTTCCTAAACTGCCATCTGACACTTTAAACGGCCGCTGACGGTGAATGGTGAACCCTGCTGATACGAGACGAAGCTCACTGCATAACTGGAGATATTCCGCATCCGATGACTGCTCACACGGGAACTGAAAGCTGTGTTAAGGGCCTCAAAAAGAAAAGCGCCCCTGGCTCAAGGTTGCACTTTGGACATTTCAACGAAAATCAAACATCGTCAAAACACCCTACTTTGATAGTTGATATCTGGAGCTGGGATGACCTGATTCAGGTATTATCTGCTTTAACGGACAGCCAGGAGGGACCTCAAGAGAAGTCACTGGAGGTGTTAAGGCAAGAAAACTGCTTCTAAGACCTCAAATACTCCAGTGCGTATTTTTAATATGTTTACCGCTCCCAGACTTAGCCATTTTCTGGACGTTTTCGGACATCTTTACTTTGTAATATGACACCAAAGACCTCACACGCACGAGCGACTGCCAAATGCTGAAGGCTGACGGCTATGCTCGTTGGAAAGATAACTTGATTACGCTCAATAGTCGTGAAGACTTCGAACGCGAACGGGCTCATCTGATTAGCCTAAAGGCTAGGCGCCTAAAGACCATGAAAATGCACTGAAAACCATTTGTTGGTTCCGCCCGGAAAATTACGTGCTTAGTAGAATCTCCGCCACGACCACCAGGAACGTCGGATCGACAAGCTGAATGATGCATCGCGGAGCTGGACAAGAATACTACTGATGTCATGAAGATCCTATCTGCAAATTCTGGCATCTGAGGGGTCCTTTAAGCCAGCGCCCCTGGCTTGTACTTGCACTGGGCAAAAATGGAGAAGCTCGGAAATGTGAAAACTTCATTTTAAGCTGTTCTTCGGACGACTGCCGCCTGAACTCTGAGAGTCGGATGACTGCGCTTGGTATCTCGTCGGATAAGCAGACTAGCTGGCAACAAATGGAATGTCTTCGGCAACGAAACTGACAAGTTTTACCCCTGCCTTGAAATGGGCGCCCTCAGGCTAGAGGCGCGCTTTTGCCTGAAAAGAGCAAAATTTCCATCTCCTAAAATTTAGGGACTTTTACTTCTGTCGTCATTTGCCGGAGTTGTGAGTCTCGGAATGCTTCGCTGAATAGCTCGACGGATAGCCAGACTGATTCTGAAGAGATTGACTGCATGCTTGAGCATTTCGGACAAGATCTTGACCTCCAAAAAACTGGGCGCCCCTGAACTATACTTGCACTTTGAGCTTTTCCTTTGAAAAATCTCCATGATTTGAGCTCTGAAAACTCTGTCTCGATCATTGAAATGACCGTCTGCAATATGAAATGCCGTCGTGAGATGCTCCTCCATCGTGAAAATCTTCATTTTGAGTCTCTGCTTCAGGTTTTGACCAATATAACTGACTTTGACTGACAAACTATTGACAAAAACTCCATGCTTGACATTGCCCAAAACTGTGTTTCACAACATTTTAGCAAGGTTTAGACTTTAAAATGCAAAAATGCCTTAATGAAGTAAAAAATTTGGTTTGGGTACAACAGGTCGGTGTGACATTGCACATTCGCTAAGACCCTTCGCCGAAGCCTTAAGCTCTTGCCAATAAGTCCATTCAACCTCCAATCGGTGAGACAAAGCAAATTCGTTGTGACCACATACCGACGAAATAACATATGCCGATAGAGATCACTTTCTGTCGCCAAAACAAAAGAGAAGTCTTGCCGACAGCAGCCAGTATGAAAAATTCAATCGACATGACATCAGAAATGTCTTGCCGATAGGCAACATAGACATTTCAAAAATGGATCAGGGAGACCCTAGCATTCTCACGTCAATAAGTGTAAGCCTTCAAAAATGTGAGTTCAAAGAATGTAACCAAATGGCTTGTAATCATTTGAAATACTCCAATGATATGCAAAGATAACCATCCTGACAAAGAAACCATTTTTCAAGCTCTGCCAGTCAAAGAAATAACATTCATAACTTGAACTAGAATTCTTATCACCATGAAACATAACAAATAACTTTCTGTAATAGCCAAGAGACATCAAAGAAGTGCCATTATAAATCATAAGGATCCAAACTGAGACTGATCATCAAAGGGAACTAACTGAAAGAGATTTTGTCATCAAGGACAAACCATAAACACAGCTTGAGATCCAACAACTCCCCTTTGTCCTTGATGGAAAAAACACAAATGACTCTCCTTTGCCTCAATGACAAAGAATAGAAGAGAAGAATGTGCATTTCCATGAAACACAACTGAGAAGCCAACCAAAATATCATGAGAAACAGCTGCAAAAAAAAAAAAAAAAAAAGTGCAGCAACCAAGATTGTAGGAGAGTTGTAAGTGAATTAAAACATATAAAATGCTCCCCCTAAGCAGTAGCTTGGAGATTTCGTGGAGTAACGATTAAGAGATAACTCCCACTCGAAGTCTCAGCCTTTCAAATAACTCTTTTGCTAAGGGCTTAGTAAAAATATCAGCCACCTGATCTTGAGATCCATCAAACTGTAAGCAAACTTCATTAGCCAAAACCTTTTCTTGAAGAAAGTGAAACTTGATAGCAATATGTTTAGTGCGAGAGTGCATAACAAGATTTTGTGAAATATTTATCGCACTAGTGTTATCACAAAGAATGGAAACAGGTTTAGAAACATCAATACCCATCTCTGAAAGAGTCTGACTCATCCACAGAGCTTGAGTACAGCATGAAGTGGCAGCAATGTATTCTGCTTCAGCAGTAGAAAGTTAAACAAATACTTGTTTCTTGCTGTGCCATGCCACTAAACAGTCACCAAGAAAGAATGCAGCACCACTGGTGCTTTTCCTATCATCCAAACAACCAGCCCAGTCAGCATCAATATAAGCAATCAAAGAGAAATCATTGCTCCTAGGATACCAAAGACCATAATCAAGAGTGCCCTGAATGTATCTAAAGATCCGTTTAACAGCAGTAACATGAGATTCTTTAGGTGATGCCTGAAAACGTGCAACAGTGCAAACCGCCTGCATAATGTCAGGTCTAGAGGCAGTTAAATATAAGAGACTGCCGATCATTGATCTATATTCCATTTGATTTGAATCAGGAGAATCATCAATTTTAGTAAGTTTGCATCCAGTAGCCATTGGAGTGCTAACAGGATGACATTCATCCATTTTAAATTTCTTAAGCATCTCTCTAGCATATTTGGATTGAGAAAGAAATATTCTATTCTCACATTGAGAGATTTGAAGACCCAGAAAGAAATTTAATTCTCCTAACATTGACATTTCAAACTCAGATTCCATTATCTGAGAGAAATTTTTACTCAAAGTGACATTATTGCAGCCAAAGATAGTATCATCACCGTAAATTTCAACAACTAAAATATCAAAACCTTCAGTTTTAACATAAAGATTACTGTCTACACCTCCTCTAACAAAGCCATTAGAAATTAAATGATTGTCCAACCTAGAGTACCAAGCTCTAGGTACTTGTTTTAAGCCATAGAGAGCCTTTTTAAACCTGTAAACATGGTTAGGATTATCTTTGCATATAAATCCTTCAGGCTGTTCAACATAGACCTCTTCATCTAAATAGCCATTCAAAAAGGTAGTTTTGACATCCATTTGATAAATAGTAAAGTTTTTGTAAACAAAATAAGCCAAGAATATTCTGATGGATTCTAATCTAGCCATGGGTGCAAAGGTTTCACCAAAATCAATACCTTCTTGTTGAGCATAGCCTTTGTAGACAAATCTTGCTTTGTTGCGAATAACATTACCATTTTCATTAACCTTGTTTCTATATATCCATTTGCCTCCAATGACATTCTTGTCATCTAGTCTTGGGACTAACTCCCAAGTCTGATTTTTCTCAATATGATCAATTTCTTCCTACATAGCATTAAGCCAACATGAGTCTGTGAGAGCTTCATTAAAATTTTTAGGCTCAAACTGAGTAACTAGACAAAAAGCAATTTGTGCCTTTTCATCAGATTCTGCATCCTTTCTTCTAGTTTGAACTCCTGCATTTTTATCCCCAATAATCTGATCTTTGAGGTGGTATATAGCTGGAGTTTTCGAAGGAGCATTTGATGCAACCTTTTCAGGACTTGCATTTTCATTTTAGGTCTTGCTGATTCAGCAATAGACTTTGCTGTTCCAGCTCCTTCAGAAATTATTTCAAATTCAAGATCTTCTTCCTCATTATTCTGCAAAGATTCAGCATTCAGATGTGGTCTTTCATCAAATTTTACATTAACAACTTCAACAATCTTATTAAGCCTTTTGTTAAGGCATTTATAAGCTTTGCTGTGAGTTGAGTATCCCAAAAAGATACCCTCGTCACTCTTTGATTGAAAGCTCCCAAGGTTATCATCTTTCTTGATAAAACACTTACTTCCAAAAATTTTAAAGTATTTGATAGAGGCAGTTTTTCCATACCAAAGTTCATAAGGGGTGTGTTTAGATTTCACCCTAAGTTGCATTCTATTCAAAATGTATACAGCTATATGAACAGCTTCTTTCCAATACATATCAGACAACTTAGCTTCATCTAGCATGGTTCTAGCCATTTCTTTTACAGTTCTGTTTTTACGTTCAACTACCCCATTTTGTTGAGGTGTTTTAGTTGCAGCATACTGCCTTTTAATACTGTGTTGTTCACAATAATCAATAAACTCTTGAGAGGTGAACTCACCTCCTTTGTCTGATCGAAGGCATTTGAGTTTCAGATCAGATTCCTTTTCAACCATTTTACGAAAGATTTTGAACCTTTCAAAGGCTTCTGATTTGTGCTTAAGAAATGTGACCCAAACCATTCTAGTATAATCATCTACAAAAAGCATAAAGTATTTTCCACCATTAATAGACCTTGTTCTAGTTGGTCCACATAAATCAGTATGCACAAGCTGTAAAGGTTTTGAAGAAGAATGTTCTTTTGTCTTGAAGCTGATTTTAGTTTGTTTACCACTTAAGCATTCTTTGCACACAGAGTTTTCTGGCTTGTTAAGAATTGGTAAATCTCTAACATTCTGATTCTTACTGATTCTAACTAGATTTTCAAAGTTTATGTGTCCTAATCTTTTATGCCATAACCATCTCTCTTCAATTTGGCTCATTAGACACATACCTTGATTATTGTCATTGCATGATGAGTCAAGAAGATTGTACACATTTCCTTTTGTCCTCCTTCCAGCTGCAACAGCCTTTCCAAGCTTGTTCTTAATCTCACATCCCTGCGAAGTAAAAAAAACATGATAACCACTATCACAGATTTGACTAACACTTAGAAGATTGTGCTTGAGACCTTCCACATAGTACACATTATAGATAGGAGTGTCTTCATTCAGAAGAAGTGAACCTCTACCTTTAATTTGAATACCAAAGTTATCACCAAACTTAACATATCCACCTACATAATCTTCAAGTTTTATAAACTTGTCCTTGTCGCCAGTCATATGGTTAGAACATCCACTGTCCAGGACCCATAAGTCTTTTTTCTTGGAATGAAAAGCAGTTTGAACCAACATAGTTTGTTCAATGTTGTTGACAGTCTTAGGTTTCCAAACCTTTTTAATTTTCTGCTGTTTAGATTGCAGATCAGTTCTGCACTGTTTGACAGAATGTCCTAAAGTAATGCATTTAAAACATTTGATCTGTCTAACAAAACCATAGTGTTGCCTAAGACCAAACCTGGGTATTCTAGAATTCATAAGCCTACAAGTGTTCACCTTATGACCAAATTTGTTGCAGAAAAAGCAATAACCATAGAAAAAAGAATTGTCATTGTATGAAGGTCTATTACCTCTTAAAAACTTAACATGATCCTTACCAGATTCTGAGTGATTTGAACCTGAGCCTTTGACTTCAATAGAGGGGTTTTGTTTTGCTTTGTCCGTTGAGCATTCACCCTTTTCAAAACCAACACCCGATTTATCTTTATACATCTTCTGCTTGCTGAGCATCTCATTCAGTTTGAGTGCTTTCATATTTTTCAATTTCCTTCCTAAGAAGGACTACTTCTTGTTCCAGATTTTGAATTTCTTGATCTTTGCAGCTTATAGTCTCTCGAAGACAGACTTCAACTCTTTTAGCTTCTTCAAGCTGAGTTTTCAGAGAGACCAATTCTTGATCTGGTTTATGTTCTTGAGCAAGAACTTGTTTTTTGAGTTTTCTGATCTCTTGTAAAGCACATTTCAGCTCACTTTCAAGATCAACTTCACCTTCTTCAACGTCAATGGTGTTAGAATCATTTTGTTGAGTAATTTCAGCCATGAACAAAGTTTCAGCTTCATCAGCTGATGAATCTTCAGACTCAATATCAGATTCATCCTTACTAAATAGACTTTTCTTCTTTTTAAAATTGAAGTTTCATTTAGGTTTGAAGGCCTTCTTCTTAGGCTGTATTTCAGTTGTTTCGTTGTCATAGATTTGATCATCATAGGAACACTTTGTAGAAAAGTGACCTATTTTGCCACAGTTAAAACATTTAAAGGGAAGTTTTCCCTTATATTTTCCTAATCCCTTTTTAAATCTTCTAACAAAATGAGATTCTTTAGAATCAGACAACTCTGATTCACTGACTTCGACTTTTTCTTTCTTTTCAGTATTAAAGGAAGTTTCTTTTCCGGTTGAATTGTTTTTGCTAGTTCTCATTTTGTAGGCAGTAAGTATTCCTTGCAGGTTGTCTAAGGTAAGCTGATCAAAGTGTTTCTTTTCTTCTAGGGCTGAAACCTTAGATTCAAATTTGGATGGTAAGGTTCTAACAACCTTTGTGACTACATCAAATTCATTAACGTCTTGACCTAGACCTTTCATTGAATTGACAACTTCATCAACTCTTAGGAAATATTCAGCCACTTTTTCATCATCCTTCATTTTCAACTCCTCAAACTGATGTTTGAGTGTAATGATTTTTGACAGTTTGTCATGTCCCCTTCTCAGTGACATCTCTCAGACGACAGGATTGGCCTATCATACGACCCTCGTAGGCCGATGGACTGGATAGGGGGTCACTTCGGAGCTTGGCTCAGCTTCAGTCAGCAGGGATTGATCAGTTGTCTTTCGTTCTGGCTCGATCGGAGGTCATTTGCAGAATTGCTATTTTTAGCAGTTCTTGGCAGGCAGTGTGGGACCACTGCTATTTTTAGCAGTTTGGCTGTGGTGGCATCAGGAATCACTTCAGAGTCTGTCAGCATCAGACGGATCAGTAAACGGGTTAGAAATAAGGGAGATATTAATATTTGATCGTATTGATTAAATATTAATTAATTAACGTTTATAATATAAAGTTATAATTTAATATTATAACTTAAGTGGTTTTTCTTGAAGGGTGCGCCCAACATCAGAAGGGGTCAAAAGTCATTATTAAAAGTAATTAAAATATTCAGTGATGGACTATTGAAATTTTAATATATTAAAACGTGAATATTTCATTAAAACCCTATTTTCAAGGGAATCGCACTTTTCAGTGTATTTGAGGGTTTGCCTTGGGAATTGAGCCCATTATGAGATTATTGAGTTTGATATTGATCAATTTTTGGTCTGAGCCTGAGACTTAGGGTTTCACGTTCGATTCCTTGGAGAACGAGCCATCTCCAGCGGAAAGCAATTCAGAGAGTGTGCAATATCACTCGATCTATTGCCTACAGAGGTTTTCTCATTCAGAGGAAACTACAGAACATCAGAGATTGTTTACTGACAGAGATTCTTCAGAGTTATTCATCCAGACAACATTTATTTATCAAGGCGCCCTCTGCAGAGACTCAAATACTGAATTTTGAGGAAGCCGTACAAAGTGTAATAAATACAGCAGCAGGCCGTACATTTCTGACAGGCCGTACCAGCATAAGAAATCGTGCTTCTTTGTATTGATTCATACGCCTATCTTCAGACTATATCCTTTCACCATTGGTGGCGCCCACTGTGCTGGAGTCATACTGGATCATCAGATAGCAGGAGAAAGAGTACATTCATTTCTGCCGTACTGTTTTGTACCTTCAGCCGTACCAGCAGATAACAGGTTCTTTTCATAATAAAAATCACTATTCTATCTTGTATGTTGTCAGATCTTTTTAATATGAGGAATATATGAATAATAAAGGATACGCCTTCATTTCTATTTCCATTTCTCAAGCAAATTGAAGTCTGGTATTTTCTATTGAATTTATTTCAATTTTCTGGTAAAGCCGTACTATTCATAAATGCATTAAAAATCCAAAATTTGCAAAAAAATTCACAAAACGTCAGAAAACCTAAAAAAATCAGTTAGATCATTGTCAGAGGGAAACCAGGGGTTTCTACAGTGGTATCAGAGCTTGATTCTGCCATCCTAGGGTTTGGCCATCACATGCAACCAGAGGAAATTGATACATACAGGTACTACACTCGCAGACGTGCCTTGCTTGAAAGGCAACGCAGTTTGAGCAGGCAGCCGGAAATCATGGCTGACAGGAATGATAGGACTGAGAGAACAGATATACCTCGGACAGATGTCCCTCATAACAACCGAGATCAGGATGATGCTGAGGTTTTACTCACACTCAGAGATCTTCGTGCAGGACAACGTCGATCTGACGATGTATTACAGCAGGTGGCACAGGCACTGCAGAGATTAGGGACTTCGAGGAGACCGTCACCACATCGTGACGATGACAGGAGTGATGCTGGGTCACGGAGAGCACCTAGGACAGTGTCACGGACAGCTGATAGGCCTACAAGGCCTACGTTCACGAGACCGGAGCCCGATGAGGCTATGCCAGAGGAGGATCGGGATGATTTGTTTGCTGATAACCTTATGGCAGCAAACGAGGAGTGGGAGTTGATACCTCCTGCAGTTAGAGAACGGATCACTTTTGACCGTTTTATCACACAGAGGCGTGAACACAATAGGGCTCGTCAGGATTGGAGACCCCGACAGCATAATAATGACCTCAAACATGCAACTAACAGGTTGAATCTGGTAATGTTTGATGGCAGTGGGAAGATGACAGCCCAAGCTTGGATTAGCAAGCTTGATACATTCCTTACCTTGCGTCCGATGGCTGAGAGAGACGCTATCCGTTACGCTACACTGCACCTCAGGGAGTAGTTATGACTGGTGGCATCACGGTATGGTGACGCTACATCATGATAGGATCACTTCATATCAGGAGTTCGTAGACAGGCTGGTTGAGAGATTTGATAGGAAGGATCCGGAGACTTACTTCAGAGATTTGGCACAGTTGAGGCAGAGTGGCAATCTCGAGACATACATCAGCGACTTTCAGAGACTTTCCGTCATGGTTCCGAGCATATCTGAGAGGCGGTTGGTAGTTCTCTTTATGGAGGGTTTGTCAGAACCATTTAAAGGCTGGATAAAAGCCTTTGATCCTCCGTCGTTACAGGAGGCGATGAGGAAGGCACGTAACATGGAGTTCGCAGCCCCGGCAAATAAATTTAACTCCAGAGGTTCTTCATCGTTCCGAGACAACAAGGGGTTTAATAAAAACAATGACAAATCTGATTATAACAAAAACAAATCAGATTATAGAAACGATTCGAAGGGTAAATCAGCCTTCCCACCCTTGGATCGTGAGGCCCTGAATGACCTTCGCAGGAAAAAGTTATGCTTTTACTGCAAGGGACCGTATGATGCCAATCACGATTGCCCTCTAAGACCTAAGGGCAAGGCGAATCGTGTTATGTGGGCATACTATGAAGACTCCGAATCAGAAAATTCAGAGCAGCCTGAGCATTCAGATGAGTCAGAGACAGAGACTCCAGAGCATAGAGTGGAGGTAGAGCCCGAGCTTCAGATACAGGAGGGCAGATTGTCTAGCATTCAGCAGGAGGGTTCTTTCCGGCTCCGTGGTGTATTAGCAGGTCAGAGGGTCATTACCCTATTGGATACAGGAGCTACACATAACTTTATTGATGCTAGGTTCGTTGAGAAACGAGGGCTTATCACAGAGGAGTTTGAGGGCATCAGAGTCAAAGTGGCGGATGGGTACACTTTGAGATGCGAACGCATGATTAGAGATCTTCCATTACGCTTGAACAACTATGAGTTCAAGGCAGATTACTATGTTGTCAATATGGGAGACATCGATTTAGTATTGGGAATGAAGTGGTTGCACTCACTGGAGGAGGTCACACTTCGTCTCAAGGATATGGAAATACGCTTTGAGGTCGACGGGAAGACTCACATTCTTAAGGCAATACGGGACAGCGACCTTAAAACAATTTCCTTTCGCCGAATGGAGCGGCTCATGCGTCATGACATGGTAGAGTGGGCTGCCGAGTGTCATTTAGCACCTTTACAAGAGGGACAGCAAAAGACAGAGTATCATCCGGACATTCAGAAGATCAGAGTCAAGCATGATAAGGTGTTCAGTGATATTCCGCCAGGTAGCCCTCCAGATAGAGGGATAGAGCATATTATTGAGCTCGAGGAGGGTGCAAAACCCATCATGATAACTCCTTACAGACATCCGAAAAGATTGAAGGATGAGATTGAGGAGACCATAAAGGAGTTATTGGCTATGGGTCACATTAGACCTAGTAAGTCGCCGTTCGCTTCTTCTGTTGTATTGGTGAAGAAGAAGGATGGAACGTTGCGCATGTGCATTGATTACAGGGTCCTGAATAAGAGGACAATCAAAAACAGATACCCGATACCGAGGATAGATGAGTTGATTGATGAGCTTCATGGGGCATGTTATTTCACGAAGATTGATTTACGGTCGGGTTATCACCAGATTAGAGTCCGTGAGCAGGACATAGA
>VDFB02204783.1:0-12378 GCA_007258455.2 Sequoia sempervirens | reverse complement strand
AATTAACTAGGGGGTGGGTAGAATCACATTAAAAAAGATAATTGATGCCTCGTCCGCCGTTTAGTGCTATCACATGCTAAAGGGGATTGAGAAGGCCGTGGTTGGCAAGATCGTTACCTTGTCTTCATGAAAGGTTAACGATTTCGCATGAGCAACCCTATACGTTCCTTGAGATAGGTAGCTTGGATAACCATAGATGGAGGTGGCTCCTAGCACTTGGTTGTCTAGATAATCCGTCAGTAGATGGAGGCGGCACCTTGCAATAGGTAGTCTGGAGAATCCATGTTAAGCCATGCGATGACACTCTCCTCTAACACTCCTTCTTATGTTGCTTCTTTGGAAATCCTCTGGAAGTGGTCCTTTGTCTTGAATTGGTGAAACCTAGTTGTTTGAATTGATTTATGGTTTTACCCTATTTTATCTATGGTATATTCTATGGTCTTGTATAAATCTTGTTGATGTTTGGGTTTTGACCTTGTACTCTTATGGTATTGTGATATGATGTTATTGTATTGTTTAATTGCAATTTGGAATTGTATTATGTTTTCAGTTGATTTGGAAGTGCTTCATGATCATTCCTTGGTTACTTGTTTACTAGTTATTGCTTTGATTTAGGTGATGAGATTTATGACTCTTGGATGTGGTTGATTATGTCATTGTAATTCCTGAGTGTTATGATACTTTTGTATGACGTTGAGTCTTGTGGTGCCCTGATTGGATGTTCTTGGTTGAGGTCTCTTTCTTGTTAGCTCCTAGCATGGGGGGTGGGTCTTCGGACTCACATGGTCGGGTGGAACGTGCTATGCACCCCATTGGGTCCCTAGTTGAGGATCGAGAGGTGCGGCTTGGTTATGTTGCATTGACTCCAGTGTTGTATCTATCTTGGAGCCGGTGATGATATTGTGTATTCCTCTGTACATTGCATCATGTTATCTTGTGTATGGGTTCCATTCATACTTGGAACACTTTTTTATCATTGTACTTCTTTAACATTGTACTGTAATGTATTGTAACGTTAGACCTTATGTGGCTATTGGCCATGGCAGTTGTTATTTAATGTGTTGAGTTAATCATGTATATGTTGTATTTATGTTCACAGATGGTTTCTTATCAATGAATTTTCTTGTGTGTGTTACATTTGTTAATGTTTACTTGGTTATGGATTATACCTTTGGATTTTATTCCTTATTGTCGTTGTGTGGATCTTCGACTCGTAATGACTCGTTGTGTACCCCAAGGGATGTATGTGTTAGTGAATCTACTTAAATGAAATTCATGTCATGGCTTAATGTGAATTGCATGTATGTTATGTTATCAAAAATTTAAAAAAAAAAATTGTGTTGTAATTATTAAGAAAGCTGTCCTTTAAAGACGGCAGTATGCTACACAAGTCGTGACAACTCACAACTTAGCTTGGAAACAATGTAAAAATCAGAAAATGCACACAAAATTTGAGGTTTCCATTCATCAAACTTCAAAAATAGTGTCTCCAACCCCCTAATTTGAGTTTTGGAGGGGGTATTTATACATTTACAACCAAAAAAAACTATTTGTAACCACCTTTTGATTATTTTGTTGACAAAACACCTTAACGACACTTTTTGACAAGTTGCTTGACAACTTTCTTGAGGAACTTTTACAATTTTTACAATATGGAACAACCTTAAACATTATTTGAAAAGTGACTTAAAATGTGACTTCCTAAGAGTCAAAAAACTCTAGAATGTTTTGATAAACCTTATTATAAGATTCAATACACAAAATAGAGAAACTATTTACAAATGGCCTCATGGAGGCAAAAAATCAAGCAAGTACTCCTACACCAAAATTACATTAACATTTAACTATACACGAATAAAAACCATGTGATTACATCTCCACATGTTATGAAATATTTTTAGATAAAATTTTCTAATTCAAATTATTTTTTATAAAGAAACCCTTATAGTTTTAAAAGTAGTTGTTTTCATTTTTTGTTTGTAATTTATAATACTACAAAAAGTAAGCATATCCTCCACAAATTTATATAATATTGATTTATATAAAAGATGAATGACGACCATTTTGTTGATAATATTATTTGATATTAATTTTAATAAACAATATTGTCTTGTTGAAGTCTATCCTTACTTTCCAATAAGTAAGATTATCATATAGACAAGATTCATGGTTAGAAGCACCACATTCTAAGACACTAATAAAAAAACTAAACTTAGTCATAAGAACCTACCTATTCAATCTATAACCATGCTAATTAGGAACAAAAGAAATATATATATATATATATATATATATATATATATATATATATATATATATATATATATATATATATATATATATATATATGTATATATATATATATATATATACGCCAAGACACTACACACACACACACACACGATATATACATGAAAGTAAATAACTAAAAGATGTAATAAGAACCTCTTAAAATATTCGAATTTCCCAAGATACACTTAATATATAAATATATACCATAATTTTGTAGAGTATAAAAGTGCACATACTTACACTTTTCTTACTTGTTACATGTTGCTTTGTGTGGAAGATTTTGATGAATAGTCTAGCATATTTTTTGACTAGTTGGGCATACTAACTAACCAAAAAATTAACCCATCACTTTGTTATGTTGCATTAATTTTCTCAAAATATGTCTTATCCAATTCTAAGAAATTTGATATCCCTGGACCAAAGTATGACCATGATTATGTCCTCTCTTTCAAATTTAAAATTGCTCAAATTTTGAGATTGACAATCTTGAATAATCATTATCTATCAATATGTGTGTTAAAATTTTGAATTGTTTGTATACATAATGAACTTAAAAAACCACCATATGTCATTATAACATAATTGAAAATCATTTATTCCATAATTCAAACATTATTTTTAAATATATGTTGCTAGAACTTATATATGTAACTAGTTTGTCTACACTAACATATGACTATTACTCTTATTTTATTACTATGCAGGTAACCATTACAATGGAAATCTCAAAACACAAATTCCTAAAGCTATTAGAAGAAGTTACAATCAATGTGAACATAGCAAAGATAAGATATGGGCATACCTAGGCCTTTAATAAAAATGAAATCCTTCCTTGCTTGAGAGGGATGGAAGAGCTGCTAAAGAGCTATAACAAGGACTTACTAGTTTAAAAGTTAAAGAAAAGGAACAACACTTGCTTCCACATCAATAAGGGGTTTGAATTAGCCATTGAATTAGTCTACTCCAATAAATACATATCTGATATTGAGCCCCCAATAGGATGGAGGGACTTAGATGATTACAATGAGAGTAGAAACTACTAGAAATATCTTTTTTGTAAATCATTAATATGTAAATCAACAAATACATATAATTGTTTTGTATATAACAACAACTAAGTTGTTGAAAATAACAACTTAGCAAGCTATATAGGTATAGTCTATGATATAATCAGGTAAAGACAATAGTAGTAGGTAGATACATAATGAACAATGC
Source organism: Sequoia sempervirens (assembly GCA_007258455.2). Taxonomy (NCBI): domain Eukaryota; kingdom Viridiplantae; phylum Streptophyta; class Pinopsida; order Cupressales; family Cupressaceae; genus Sequoia; species Sequoia sempervirens. Next base: position 8,871 of record VDFB02204783.1, on the reverse strand, counting down.
ACCATAAAATTTGATTTTTTTATAACAATGTTTAAAATATCTATAATATAAAAAAAATTGTAAGAAATTCCCAAAGAATGAGCCAATTTTACACCCCAATAAGATGCAATGTCTTGGACTTAATTGTTATTATTGACACCAAGACCTCCTAAATATGCCAAAATATCCTTACTAGAACAAGATCCAACAATCCCTTGACACTTGCCAATCCCATATTCCATTTAGAAGTGCCATAAAATTTAGTTTATTCCAACCAAATGGAGGAGGAGAACAATACGCACCTTTTTATAATTATCTTATTTCTATAAGATCAATATTATGTAATTCCTTATTATTACCCCAACCTCAAGCAATTATAACTTTTTGAATAGAAGGAAAAATGGTTGGTTTCTTCATTTTAGCATTATTCACATTCTCTATAAGAGATCTAGAAATATATTTAAATGCATCATCAACACTATTGGGCACACTCTAAATATGTAGTTATTTATTTCCTTCCTTAAATCCCAAACTAAATGGGGAATCCAAAGTTCTTTGAGTACTAGATGACCCCAAGAAGAATGCCAACTTTCCACAAATCTAACCACTGAGCTTTGTATAACCTAAAAATGCTCATTATTTTTAAGATTCTTATCCCCAACAATTGTAAAAAAATCATAATGAAAAAGTGTGATCAATTATCTCTTCCCCCCTTACGACATAAATTACACCTTTTTGGAAAATTAAACCCCTTCTTTGTAAATTATCTTGAGTGAGGATTTTGTTGTGAGTATTAATCCACCAAAAGAAATAAATTTTAGGTGTTAGTTAAGGATTCCAAATTTTCTTCTAAAAGTTTTATGAAATGAGAAGATCGAATAACAAAGAATAAAAAAAAGTGACAATTAATTTTCTCCTATTATTTGGAGCCCAATAAAATCAACATCACTTTGAAAAACTGGAAGCTTGTAAGATACCAACCAAATTTACAATTCTATAACAATATCAGCCATTCTTGCTTCAATGTAAGAAGTATAATATATGTTTATAATGAATAGATAATTTTTTAATATTTATATAATTAAAAAATAAAGGACCAAAAGAGTTGGTAAGAGGAACCTACAACTATTTGAACAATTTATTAGCATTAAAAGGTAGGTAATCCAACAATAAATATTCCCATAAATGAATTCTTAAACCAATTTTAATTCTCTAAATGATGTCTTTATGAAGAATATTTCTAGTTTTAAGAATGTTATTCCAAATAACATAACCTTTAAGAATGTATTCAACTATTAGGAAGAGTTAACATCTCTCCCCCCTCATATATTTAGCTCTCATTATGCTTGACCAATCTTTTATATTTCATCAAGCCCCAACCAATCTTAGAAAATAAATATTTATTAGTCAAGTGAATTTTCCTAAGGCCTAGCCCACCATTTCCTTTAGGTTTAGAAATCATGTTTGATGTAACACCCACCCTGCAACCCTAGGGAAAGTTGCACTTTACTAAACAACTGAACTATTTTTTTTTTGAAATAAGAACAAAAGCATGTAAGTTAAAACAATTAACATACAAGTTCACTTAATCATTGCCAACTAATCCCCTAGGTTGCGAGACTGTGTTACTTAAACCAAACATGGAACAAGGATTAAAACCATAACATAATAATTACTTAACAAGTAAAGTACACATACATTCCAACATAATAATTTACATCCAAGAGTATGAGATACCTCTTGATTCCAATAACATGATTTACAATAAGATTACAATGCTCATTCCCCGAATGAGGCAAGTCCAACAAAAATATTACATATTACAAACTCCACCTCAATAACAACTGAGGGGCAATAAAATACAATAAGAACTGAGAGAACAAGGCATGAGAAGAAACTAATTCCCACGAGCTCTCTAGCTGGAAATCACGAACACATGAATATGAAGAAGAACCAACGGATTTAAGATGCACGCCACCCAACCACGTGGAATCCAAAAGGTTCCACTCCTTCCATGTTAGGAGATAGTAACCAGGAATTCCTACACAAGACCATCTACCACTAGGCATGGGCCACACAAAACTGATACAAAATAAATACAAGACCTCATCACATGACTGAACGGTCATATGTACAACTCTAGGTATGACTCACACAACACTGTCATAGGTTACATTGCTTCCAAACATAGAATAGATCAAGAGTGTCACAAATATCAAGTACAAACTATTGACTTAGGAAGAGTGTCATCGCATAGCTCATCAAGGGATATCCTCTGGGAATCTTCCTATGCCCTGACCCCCACTCCATGGGTTATCCTAGTAGCCTCAACCAAAATCCCGGCACCAATGCTTACTCATGCAGAACCAAATACCTCTCGTGAAGATGAGATAGATGATCTTGCCATTCCAGGCCTTCCCGTCTCATCCCAAGTCTACAACAAGCCCTTGGGTCCATGAGCGAGGCATACTTAATATTATTTAATGTTTGATGCATCCTAAACTTCTAAAAGTTTATTTAGTTATCACTGAATTAACCAACTTACAAAGGGTTATCCTGGCACCACTTTGTGTGCCGGCGCCCATTGCAAGCCACTCTCCTAAGACAACACACACGGTAATAACCAAAATAGGTATCCCGATAAACATAACCTCTCCATTCAAGGAGGTGACAATCAAGAACTCACACCAACACTAGAGGCAACAAGGTTAAGCCCTCTCCAAACACTGGAGGAAAACAACAAAACAAAACCACTCCATCCAAGGAGGCACATATTACAAAACCTTCTCCTATTTCCAAGAAGGCACAAATTACAAAACCCGTACATGAAAACTGGGTTAAACGACATGGTGTAACTATACATCTTTTCCATAACACATCAAAGGTTGACTCACATGCCACAACCGATATCGATAAAAGAACTCCTATAAGGAAGACTTTCAATACATTCACACTAATTCCACAACACAACAAAGACGAACAATTAACCACTGAGAACATTTTAGACAATGAAGTGAGCTACTGTTCGGATTTCCTAAATCCAATCAAACACAGTATTCATGACTTGCATTTATCCAATCAATTGATCCCATCTCTTTTCACGACATAGAAATATTCAAAGAACAGATCATTTACTCTAAATTACACAACCACATTCTAAATCCTGACATTTCAATAAATAACATCATTGAATCGAAATCAATCCAATTAATAACTCTACGTCCCACAATCATATAATGTAATTAAATCCACTTGTTTTATAAAGCATTTGGATTAAATAAATTACTCTTTATTTCAACCTAGCAATAAATCAACAACTCAATCTCATATGATTCATTAAATCATTCGTTACTTCTAAGTTTCTCATTTGTATTCTATATTTAGAATGTTTTGATAAGTAGACGTTTAGATCAAATAAATCAGTCTTTCTTTCAATTCGCATTAATAAATCAACTAAATCTTCAACTAAATTTCATCTCTACTTGAATATAATATACTACACTCAATTATACTAAATAGTATATACATAAATCCTCTTGCCGACATTAAAGAATTTAATCCAATAATACAACTCTACTCGATCAATCTATAATTAATCAAAATCAAATTATCAATAAATCCACATTTGACAAATACAATTCTTTGATTTAAATAAATCATTCATTAATCCTAAGCTCTCCAATTTTGTTCCATAATTAATGATTAGGACCACCTGATTGAACTAAGTCATTCATTATCTCTAAGTTACTCAATTGTCTTCCATACTTAGAGCGTTTTGATAAATAGACATCTAGATGAAATAAATTAATCTTGAATTCAAATTCGCATCAATGATTTAACTAAATGTTAATCAAATCACTTAATCTATATTACCACATGGATTAAATAAATAAATTAGTCAAATTCAATATTCTACAAATGATCAACATCAACTTTCATTTCTTCGATACCAATGCGATAATCATTTTAGAGTAAGTTCTATTTTCGATATTCAAATATCATCTAAATGTGTACCCCTAAAAGATCATTTAGGATTCCAAGATTTGTAGTACCCCTCCATTTATGCTTATGTTTTCTACTGTTATGTTTTCACACTATTTAGACTATGATACTTTGTTTGGATATTTTGATCGCTGGTTTTGAGCGATAGTGGATTTATTTGTGACATGATGATACATTGTATGGTGATTATTGATTTCAGACATGATTTGATATAGCTTAGATGTTTACTTTCAGTTGATTATTACTATGTATATGTTTATAATGGACTAGCTGTTATTTTAATTTTAGGTCGAGTGTGACATGTTTTGGTGTGGAGAATGGAATCCACATCACTTTCGTTTGTGGGTGCCTATGATCGTCTATGATTTTCTCTTGCAATTATTACTTTGTACAATGGCATATATATATATATGCATATTGCTTAGTTTAGCGAGTTACTTGGTACATTGCCAGAGCTCCACTGGTTACTTAGGTGCAGTGTCAGACTCCTTGAAATGTTGATTGGGAGGTAGTAGTTAGGTTCATCCTAGTCTAGTCTATAACCCGGTTGCAGTACATTGTCTGTTTTAGTTTTGAGTCATAGGTTGTCTTGTACTTTTCTGTTTGGTTTAATTGCTTGAAAGGAAAAATGTTAATTTAAATAATAGTTTATTATGTTTTATTTTGTTATTTAAATTAAATTTTAATGTTAAAGAAATTAGTTTTGCAAGTTATTTAATTAATTAACTAGTTTGTTTGGTTAAATGGTTTGATCATAAAGATTTAATTAATTAATTAATTAAATTAAATTTTTTAAGTGTGTGAATAGTTTTATTTGAAATTAAATATTATCTTGGTGGAAATGGCATGCTTTATTATTAAATATATTTGTAATTTGTAAATTGTTAATTTTAAATAAATAAAATAAATGCATGCAATTTGAATAATTAAATTTAAATTTAAAATGAATTGAATTCATGCAAATCATGGAAGGCAAGATTGCCGAGAAGTGGTTAATAGATATTTTGCAATTCCCGACATGTGTGCAAGTTGCATTTATTGAATTTTGTTGAAGAATTGTTCACGGAGGTTAATTTGGATCTGGAAAAACACAGAGGGAGGCTATTCTATTTTCTCTTCACGGGAAAAATATAGTGCTTTTGCTAAATTTTTCTGTATATGCTTTTGGAATATTGTATACTTGTGGAAAAATCTCTGGTTGCTATTTGTGTCTTGTTCTCGGGAAAAGTTTTGGAAGGCTACAGGCAACAGAGGCTACAGAGGTTCTCATCACCAAATCAAATTTTAAAGCTTTGGGAAATCAGGTATTCTTGTGGTTTTAATTTGTTGTTTTGAAAGATTATCTATGAAAGAAATCTCTTTAGTTTAAATCCTCTGTATTTTTCAAAAAAAATTTGCTGTGTATTCCCGGAATGGGATTTATTAAGTTTCTTTTCTTTCTGGAAAAATGAGTTTGTGTGAAAGGAAATTATTGAATTCATTTGGAAAATAATGCGTACTGTGAAATTTCCCTATTTCCCTTTTGAATTTCCTTTTGAAACATTTATAGTTTCCCCGATTTCCCTACTGTAACCCCGTATATATTTCTTTATTCTCTGGTTTAAGATAAAACCCTGTTGGAAATTTGTTAGATATATATATATTTAACCTCATATATTAATTGGATTGTGAAATGTTTTGGAAATTTTATATATGAATTTATGTTGAAATCGCCATACAGGCGTATTCTTTTTAAATCAGATTAAATTTTTGTATTCGCGGAATTGTAAATCCACAGGTTATTGTTTATTTATTTTATATGTAATAGAATGCGAATTCCATACTACTGCGATATATGTTAAGGGGGCCGTGGCTACCCCACAGCCGCCCCCATATGGGGTGACGGCTGTGGAGGCAGCCGGCGCTGCCCTCACAGGCAGCGGCGGCTGTCTCACAGCCGCCTCCCCATACGAGGAGGGTTGTACATACACAGCCGTGGGCTGTGTTCACTGTGTACACAGTCTGCATCTGTATAAAATGTGTTCATTCTGTGTTCAAACTGGAAATTACGAAATTTACTTTATTTCGACTATTAAATTCGATTTAGGGTTTTAGTGTTATTTTTAAATATTTATATATATGTGTATATATATTATATATATATGTATATATATATATTATATATATATGTATATATGTATATATATATGTGTATATATATATATGTATTTTGTATATATATTTAATGTTGAGAATATTTGATTAAAATATTAATGTGGAAAATTTATTTTGGAAAAATGAGAAATAAGAATTTATTTGTATTTAGGTAGTTATGCATATAATGTTTTCAATGAGCATAATTATTAAATGCTTTAAGAACTGTTGTTAAGTAAAGAAAAAGATTAGAAATAGATACTTTCTCTCTTTTAATTGTTTGACTGGATTTAATATATCCCAATGATAGACGTGTTCATTTTAAGTTGTTTTAAATTTTATTGGGTAAAAGGGGGAAATTTATCTTTACGTGATTTTAACGTCTTCCAGTTCCAGTCTCTTCAAGGGAGTAAATTTGACTTTGGTTCCATGTGATTGAACAAGTTAGGGTAGTGCACCTGATTTTGTGAACGAATTGTGATGTCCATTCTGGTATATTTGGTATTATATGTTGAATTTGTGCACTTTGTCTACCCTAGATAGTAAACTTAGATTCCTTTATTATGTTTAGGGGAGTGGCTTTTTGTAAGGGCCGACACACAAAGTGGTGTCAAGGTAACTTGCAAAGAGTTAGTAAGTCAGTGATAACTAAATAACACAGTAGTTAGATTAAAACTCTTAACAAGATGTTTATGCCTTGCTTATTACTCTTGAGCTAGTTCAGTCTTGAGTATAAGATGAGAAGGCCTGGAATGGAAAATTGGTGTCTTGTTTCTTCAAAAGACATTCGATTTCGCAATGATATGCAATGGGGCCAGGTTTCGTAAGAGGTTACTAGGGTAACCCAAGTTGGGGGCTGGAACCTAGGAAGAAACACCAGAGTAACCTTTGCAATATTGTGATGACACTCCATCTAGAATAACAGATAACCTTGTATATGTAGTACATTAAATTGTCTTAAATTTGGAAGCAATGTAACTATTAGTTTGTTATGTACTTGTGTCTAGGGTTAGTAGATTATGTCTAGGTAACCATATTACTATCTCCTAGCACGGGGGGTGGACCTACAGGTACCACATGGTTGGGTGGAACATGCACCTTACTCCGTTGGGTCCCCAGTTTTGTGATCATGGCATCAGAGCTTCATGGACAGAGAGCTCGCACTTGGAAACTTATGTGTACATCTTCTTTGTAAATTATAAATATTGTATTTGAAAATATCCATCAATTGTATATGAGGGGAACAATGTAAATGTAATTGTAATTATTATTGAACTACCTCATTAGATGGATGAGTATTGTATTATTTTATCAAATGCAATGTATGAAATATGTTAGTACTTTATGTTATCTTGAATAAAGTTTCAAATGAAATGCAATGTTTATCTTCATGTTAATGATAATTAATATGTGCAATGCGAAATACTAAATTCATCTATGGAAACTCAAAGTAGTGTAACGTCGCGTAACTTAATGGATGTATGCAACTAATGAACTTAATAATTATTATTATTAAAATTTTTTTTATTACACCTTTATACACAATTTACAGCATTCCTTGGGATTTATTATGATGGGGCATTACAGATTTCCCATTGAAACATAATTTAAAACCCCATTAATTGAAATATATCGAATAATTTATATATTTAAATTAATCATATTTAATTTCTTATTATCTTTCATATACAAATTATGTCTTTAATATACATTTAAATAATAGCTTAAAATCATTTTATTTTATTTTGAAATTTATGGCTATTTACTAAAAATGTCAATTTCTTCAATTATAATAATCCCATGATCATTTTAAAATTCCAATAATATGCCAAATAAAATATTATTTTCTTTGCAAATAAATAAACTATTTAATTTCCATTTTAATATTTCCATATAACAAAATTTATTTAAATTAAAATATTAAATATATATATATATATATATATCTATTTTAATAACATATACATATTATATATATACAATATTATAATATTATTATATATATCAAATATTATAATATTATTATATATATCAAATATTATAATATTATTATATATATCAAATATATATAATATTATAATATTATAATATATATATAATAAAATATACATATAAAATAAAATATTTAAAAAATAAAATATCACAAAGAAACAAAATTTAAAAACTTTTTATTTCTTTTTTAAAAAATAAAGGGGCGCACCCCCTACTGCTACGCAGCCCCCAGTATAGGGCTCGGCCCTGTCGGGTCTACTATGCAGCCCCGCCTCCACTCATGGGGGCCACTGCCTTCACAGGCAGCACCTCCCATGGTGGGAGCGCGGCCTGGGTAGTGCCCAACTGAACAAAACAAACCCCAAACTTTTTTTTTATTTTAAAAATTTTGTTTTTAAACAAAAATGACCTCCCCTGCTTTGACGAATTTTACCAGATTCGAATATAGAGCAAAAAGATATATTTGATATATATATATACCTATTTTCATGATCACAGCCAGATTGGGCAAGCTTTCTTTAAAGAAATAACTGAGAATAAAAAGTTTAAATCATAATAATATGATAAATTTTTTGGGTTTTCCCATATTGACAAATAAATCAATTCTTTTCATTTGAATCCCTCTCAAAGCTTTGTGTTGCTAGTTTTAAACAAATTTTTCATGGTTTTGTTGGATTTCCAAACAGCATATCAAAGATTTCCAAAAAGAAAGCATGAAGAGGGGTTTCATCTATTTCAAAATGAACAAACAAGATTAAAGAAGAA
>VDFB02204782.1:0-18561 GCA_007258455.2 Sequoia sempervirens | reverse complement strand
ATTAGGTGTTGAAAGGTGGTGAAGAAGTCAACAAAGTGTTTCAAGTCAAATCAATCATATTTCAAGCTTGGAGACAACCTATAGTATGTTTTCTATAGATTTGACTCTGTCAACCTGACAAGAAGACAAGTCCAGATCTGGTGCTACATGATTGCATCCTGATTTCACAAAATTTTGAGAGGAATAATTCGGCCACAAGTGGCGCAATGAGTCCCACCCTTAAGGCTAGAAACTATTTTGTCATATTTCAGACTGACAAATTTAAACCTATTTTCAAGAGTGCTGTTAAGAGGGGTAGGGACTGATTCACCATCAATGGCGAATGAGTCCCACCAGTGATTTTCACTAATTTTTGCTAGCATTCAGATCACTCCATATTCAAAATTTATTGCCTAGGTGCACTATGTTCAGCCTTGTTTAATTTTTTTTGCATTAGTTTACTTCTTTATTGCATTTTCTGCATATCACACTATGTTTTCAAACATTGCATATTTCATTGGTTTTGCATTCATAATCAGTCAATTAGTTTATTTAAAGTTGCATTTAGATCATCCCATTTAGCCTTAATCACATCATACATACATTAAATTGAGTGAACCACATTGATTTTGGGGTGTCTATCTCTCTCCTTTTAGGTGAAGATCATAAGAGTGCAAGAGTAGCCTATAGACCACTCATAAAATCTTTGGTTCACTATGTATCTCAATATACTATGTATTTATGTAAAAATGTAATGTCAATTGGTGATATGTCATGTAATGAGAATAATTCTCTTGAATTATTAATATAAATAAAATTATTTATTTTCAAATTATGTTTTATCTATGGTTAATTGAGACCCGTACTTTACATAACCAACTTGGCATTCTACGAGGATTGACCAATAGCAAGAATCATGGATGGAAGATGCTACCTAATCAAACCAAGGAAACTAAGGAAATAAGAGAACTTATAAGGCATGCTAATTGAACATGTGAACTCTAGGAGATACATTATTAGTATATCACAAAATCACAAAACAAACACTAAGATAATAGATTTAACCATATGACCAATCAAGACACATAGTCAATGGTTAGTAGGAGGAGTCACTGAATCCTAGACCAATAAAATAAGACTAATAGGATGTAGATGGCCAATATAAAAAAGGCAATTTTCTTGGACAAAGTGGAGAAGTACAAGGAGTAACAACATTTCAAGTATTCAAATGGCCAATCACAACAGTATAACATCACCATAAACATGGTTACCATCATAGCCAAGGGAAAAAATCATCACACCTAGCACTTTCAATTGAAATCCTCCTCAATTATCTTTTCACTCATATCCTTAAGCTATCCAACTAGGGTCACTAGAGCCACTATGTATGATTGTAATTATATGTTCGTAGGTTGGTTAAGATATGTTTTTTTCAATGACGAGTTTTTTTTCGATATTTTTTATCATACTTGTTTACAAGCATGGACGCATAATTTTTTTTTTAAAAGTGGATGAAGAATCTAACATAATATAAGCAATTGAGAATTAATTGGTAGAAAATCAAAAAAAAACATTAGTTGAAGCAAATTAATACTCTACCTATATCAAATTGGAATAAGTCATTGAACATATTCTTTCCATTTTTTAGATTGTACTAGGTCTTATGATATTAAAGGAAATGAGAAATTTTGATGCCAAAGCACTTGAGAAAATGCATGATCAACATCAACCAAAAACAAGTTTCATATTGTTGAAGTCATTTGTGAATTAATGGTGAAGATTTTGTGGTTGTACTAACATAGATATTTTCTATTTGAGTCTGACAGTTTGCAAAAAATTTAATATCTTAAAATTCTTGAAGGCTAGAGAAAAATACTTCTACAAGGGACCATGGGACATCAATTTGAACCTACTCACCATTTTTTGTGCAAATTAGAGAACTTTCAATGCCAGTCTCACATGAACAATACCATCAACATCGATCTATGTACATTTATCTAGGGTATTTGTGCCACGTCATAGTTTGCATCACTTTAGGATCCCCCAATCTCCCTCATCAAATTATACTATGAACTATCTAGCACCTACAATCATCTCTCCCTAGCTATCAATACTAGTAATTTCTCTTCAATCTAGCAAAAAACTATGTTAATTTCTTCAAAAAATAGCTCTAACATATTAAATTTGGGTGATCCCACAATAGTGGTTTAAATTTTTTGGCCAAATCCAGATACTAAAATTATTATTTTTAGCTAAATTTATTCACATTCGAAAGCACCTATATTTGCTAAAATATGAGGAATTTGAAGATGATGCAAACTAGTGTCTCATCACATTTTGTCTCAGAGATTCTAAAAATATTTTTTCAAATTTTGAATCAAATTGCACTTTTATTTTCTACTCCCAATGTAAAAATAGGGCTTTTTAGAAAACAACATTTTTAAAAATTGACGATCACCGATAACGATAACCATTTTTCCATGAAGGATAAAATTCTAAATCTTTGAATTTAAATTGTAACTACTATATCTAGTGCTCCAATTTTAGATAGTTTTTATTGAATATTTTTTCTTTAATCAAGTTTCAAAGTCAAACCAATTACAATTTAGACATAGCGGACCGATAATGTGTAACTTTTGTATATATCGAAATTCTTTTTTTATTTTGTTGGATCAAAAGACTTCAATATCTAGTGCACTCCATATTTTTAAATATTTTTTTATAATTTGCTATTTTTCCACGTGTAGAATAGACCTTCATTTTCAATGAAAAACTTATGTTTAATAAAACTAAAAAAACAAATACATAATAAAACCAAAACATATTAAAATTATATTTGTTGGATATCTCATTGTGAGGACTATCTAATTCCAATTGGGTTCGTGAAGTATCCTCCATTTTCGCATCCTCAACCCTGAAGCTTCAAAGTTGCAAAAATTTAGGATTTTTTTGTGAACAAGTCAAAAATCGTGGGAAAAGGGAGGGTTTTACAACCCCTTCCCAAAAGGGGTTTTCATTTTTTTTTTTCCTATGTATGTAAATTGGTTCTCTCAACCCCGGTTTGAGTGAACCCTTTTTAGTTCATTTGAACCCCTTTAATGAAATTTTTGGCATGGGGTCATTTTTACAAGTTTTCCTTCCTCATTTGAATTGTAAACCACTTTGTGGGTTTACCTCTATTTTATACATAGACCACTTCATTAGTGGATACACCAAAGTAGGGAGATGCATACATCTCACTACAAGCATATGCATGCCAGATTGTACAAACATCACCCAATGATTGAATACATTGCATGGAAAAAGTGAGGACATCACTCCCTACATATGAACTAATACAAGATACATCTCAATATTAGCACATATTTGATTCACTCAAAGAAACATTATTCTTGGTGGATGTAATGTCCCCATTTCTGAAGCCCTCTTTCATATTAGTCTGATTATGATACACTTACTATTTTTAGTAAGTTCTATTTTTAGCAAGGGGTCTTTTACTAAGCTTCAGTCTTCAGTGAACCCTTTGAGCATCTCAATTTCTCTTCGACTTGAGTCTTGGGTACTACTTGCTATTTTTAGTACTTACTAAAAATAGTAAGTCAATTTTGGGTAAGCTAGACCTAGTCAGGCTATTCTCAACAACACATTATTAGTTGGTATCAACTTGCTAAGGTTAAAACATTTTAATATTTGATTTCCCCTTTGAAAATTGGATTATCATAAAGTAACTGTATATTTTTAATGTTGAGGGTCAAAAGGGGACATAAAAAGTACCATGGGCACCTAGTGTAATGACTTAAAGTTGTTTTAAAAGACAATAAAAGCAATTTTGAAGGCTAGATAAGGGGGTCAACTATTTTGCCTAAGGTTCAAGAGTTTAAAATAAAATTAAAAACAAAAGAAAATGTAAAGGTGGCGTGGGTTTCAAGGTTTTAGGCTTGGTCACCCTAATCTGAAGGTGAGACTTTTAAAAGTCTCTTTTGAAACCTCATTTGATTATGGATGAATCGGTTGCTCAAGGAGATGTTATTGGTTTTTCACTAGTAGGTCTGATAATCAAAGTTGAGGACGAAAACCCTTGATATCTAGGACTGGTTTCGGCAGTGCAAAACCTCTCCTAGTTGGAAGAAGGGCGATTTCATCTAAAAATCACATTTGTGCTTCAAGTTGCAAGATTACAGGCTTTGAGAATGAAGATATTTCAGTTCTTTTAAGGTGTTTCAGTTTGGTTTTGGCTTGAGTTTTCTATCTCTTAGTTTGGTGTGGATTTCTTGAAGTTTGGTGTGATTTTTATCCATTTCTGGGCACTTTCATTTTTGGACCTAAACTTGAATGTTTGCTCATAACTCAATAATGGATTAGTCTGTCAATATGGGTGTTGGTTATTTGGTAATTTCTCTCCTTAGCACCATCAACAAATATTATTCAACATTTTTTTAAGAAGCCTAGATTTTATAAGACTAGATTGCCCTTTGCTCCTAAGCACCATATATTGGGTGTTTGCTCTAAGTCTGGTCAGCACAAATTTGAAAGAGAGTTTCCATTCTTTGAGGAGTTGTTTGAAGGATGTCTTGGCTCATCTTGGCATCGAACTTGAAGACCCTTCAATGAGAGTTGGTCGTGGCCTTGAAGAACTGTAATCTATTGTTAAGGAGCTTTAACAATTCGTACTATGTGTGGAGTGGGTCAACATTTGTGGGAGCTATTGAGTGGAGATTTTTGGTGTATCAATCAAGGCTTGAAGGGCCTAATTCATTGTTGATGTTTGAGTCTAAGTTGAAGATTTGTATATGTTGTGTGGTGCTCTTAAACTAGGTCTAAATGCTTATTGTTGAGTATGATATTTGTCTCTTAAAGGACTGTAATATTTCTATTATTAAATCCAATTAATGAGAGTTCTGAAAGTGTTCTTTCCAAAGCATATTTCCTTCTACTTTATTTTCTTTGCCTTATGTACTTCAATGCAATGCTAAAAACATGGATACCATATGAAACACAATGCAAAATATCTCAAACCAAACACAAACAGCAAGCGAGAGAAAATTTAAAAAAAAAGAATTTGGGGGCTTATATTACAATGGATATTTCAAACTACTCTGCATATGACTTGCTAACTAATGCATGCATCATGTTCTCCCATTCGCATGCCAATTCATGGTTTTCATAGTTCAACTCATGTATTGACCTAATTTTAACAATAAATAAGCACCTAAGACTAGTTTTTAATACATATTGATGTACCTAAGTGCGTTGGTTATTGATTCTATTACACTCACTTTGCTTGGTTGTGATCTACTAGTTCATCCTCTATTTTTCCTTAGTTCCTAGGTTTGCTCTATACTATGTACTGTAGGGGTTGAGGGTAAAATAAACCTTTTTGTCCCATTTATTCATCCCAAAACCCTAACTTTTTCCTCCTAATAAAATTTTTCACCCCTTTCACTCTTTTTCATATTATTGCTCCAATTTTTATGCTTTTTCTTCCTTTTTTTATTTTGTTGCTCCTCATTTTTCATCCACTACCATATTTTTCTCATCATATCTTCTTTTGAGAGCTCACCCATGCATTTTTTTCATTGCTAACCTCTTGAGCAAGCAACATCCCCCTATCTTATTTTCATCATTTTTTTCCTAACTAGGGCAATTACTCCCCTTTTCATCACAAACATGCTTATATTTTATTTTCTGTGAAACAACATTACTTCTTCTGAGTCACAACACTATCTTAAAGGACAAAGTATAAACACCCAAAATTGTCTTGTTATCATCAAACCACTACACATCAATACTTACATTAATTAAATAAATTATATTTATTTAATTAATTGTCTCAATTTATGTTTTGATATTAATTAAATAATTTTAATTATTTGATTATTTCATCCAATCATTCTTCTAATATTAGTTGAATAAATTAGGACTATTTATTCAATTAATTAGTTCATAAAAAAATGCAAGATAAAATGCATAGCCCTCCTTAACTTTCAACAATTAAAAATGACATGATAACCCAAAAATCCCACTAACACCCCTATCAAATAAAAAATACAACATTCCATGTTATGCCTACTAATTCATTGTAACTATATAGTTATAATAATTGAAATATTTTTTATGGATGCACATTTCATAAATAGTGGATATGGACTACAACTACCTAATTTTTAAGTCAATTTTTACTCAAGTACATTACATGAATAATAATTAACAAGAATTCATTCATCACAAATGTAAATAATCAACTTAACATTCATTACATCTATATAATACACAAATTACACCTCTTCACAATACATATGTTATTTAAACTCTTTTCAGATGATAAACTCTTTTCAACTACGCTTTATCATTGTCCACATTATAAAAAAATAACAGCTTTATATGATAGTAGATAAATCTGATCGACAATTTTGACATATTGTGATAACTTTTTTTATCGAATATAATATTTTTCTTATTTCCTCAAATGAAAATAACACGGTGAGTGGGAAAAAAAAATTATATTCAATTTCTCAAGTTGTTGATGATATGAAATTATTAAGAATGATACCATTCTTAATAATTTAAATTGTCACGTTGTCTAATACAATTGTATTAAATAATTCACACATGGGCCACACCATTTCTTAAAAACCCACCCATGCAATGAATTGGCACAGTCTGCAAAAAGAAATGTTAAATCAGGCAACTGTTTTACTCCATCATATCTGCACGTGGAGAATGCATTCAGACGCCATAACCTCCTTATCCTCATCTTTTTCCTTGGAACTTCCAATTTCCAATAGCCAAAATCCCTCCGGGAACTTGGGAGTCGGAAGTCATATGACTCCGGAACCATGGAACTCCCAACTTGGACGCCATTTCCCTTTCATGGTGCCCCTTGATTAAAGATGATAGTGAGCTTTATCCATCACATCCACCTTTCCGCCCAGGGCCCACCGCAACGTCATCTTCATTATGTCACACTGTTCGAGACAAGTTGCCTTCCTTCACATCCGACAACACCGGCTAGGCCTACTTCCTCGTCGCTGCCTTCGCTTCCTCCTCTTTAGGCATGAGGGACGCTCCCCTGCCTCTCATCTTTATAATAGCTACCTCCTACGATCTGTCCGCAGCACCAAGTTCCAACGACCTTTCTCAATCTCTGATAGAAGAGAAACATCTACTACAATGGCATCAAAGAAACGGTTAGGATTGAAGCTTCCAATCCCTGCACAACAGCAGAGACTGCCTCTTCCTCTGCCTCTGCCTCTTCCAGAGCCGAGGCAGGTACCTTCAACACAGGGCGTAGAGAAGCTGTGTGATTTGGAAAGAGTGGGAAAGCTGGGACATGGTAGCGGAGGCATTGTGTACAAGGCCCTACACCGCAAATCCTCCACCTACTATGCCCTCAAAGTCATCCGCCTGGACCATGATTCCTCCCTCACTTCCCACATCAACAGGGAAATGGACATCCTAAGGAAAATCGATTCTCCCTATGTTGTCAAATGTCAGGGTATCTTCCACGAGGGAGGGAACATTAATTTTGTGCTGGAATACATGGATGGAGGCTCCCTTGCCGATTTGTTGAAGCACAAGACAAGGATGAGTGAGTCCTCCCTGGCAAAGGTTGCTCGCCAAGTTCTCGAGGGATTGAAATACCTTCACAGAGAGCGGATTGTTCACAGAGACATTAAGCCCGCCAATCTCTTGATTAGCAAGAATTCCCAGCGAATTAAGATTGCAGACTTTGGAGTGAGCAGGATTGTATCACACACCATAGATTCCTGCTGCAATTCCTATGTGGGAACATGTGCTTACATGAGCCCCGAGAGATTCGATCCACAGAGCTATGGTGGAAGATATAACGGTTATGCAGGGGATATCTGGAGCTTGGGATTGACGCTGTTGGAATGCTATGTGGGTCATTTCCCGTTTCTAGCAGCCGGAGAGCAGGCCGATTGGCCTGCACTCATGTGTGCCATATGTTTTGGAGAGCCGCCCTCTGCGCCCGCCAGTGCATCTGCTGAGTTCCAGAGTTTGATCAGATGTTGTCTTCAGAAGGATGCAGGCAAGAGATGGACGGCCTCGCAGCTTCTCAACCATCCATTCCTCAACAGAACTTCACAATTTCAGCAGCCCTGCAATCTGACAGTGCCCTTCCAGTCACTCAACATCTCACAGAATGTGTGAATTCTGTATAGATTTCAAGGAAAGTTTATTGATTAAGCTTTAAAACACCATTGCATTCTCCCCTCTAACAGGGTAAAGCTTGAAAAGGGTAAAATCAACGATATGGGACAGGAATTTTGTCTGTTGCCCAGTTGAGAAAAAAAGGCTGCACCGTGCAAGTGATCCGGCAGAAGCCATCCTGGACACCCTTCCTGAGCCGGGCGGCCCCCATTGTTACTCGGCCCAGGTGTCGACCCCTTCCGTTGATCATGGAAATTTTGGGGGCCTAAGTTTTGAACAGTCGACGGTGCCTTTTAAGCCAATTTTTTTGCGACAGTTGTCTTTCAAATGTAAAAATATATTTTATTTTGGAAGAGTATGTCATCATTCACATATATAATCTTATATAAATTTTTTGAGTATATCAATCATTCAGATACATAATCTTATTAAAAAAAAATTAATGGTCTGTTCATATAAAATTTAATGGTATGTTCAATTATGTTATATATATATATATATATATATATATATATATATATATATATATATAAATAATTTAATATGATCATATAACCATCAAAATTAAATTTTGATGGAATATTTCATCTATTTTTGTCTCAATAAAGTGTCAAATTGACTTTTTTAAATTGTAAGTTATGATAATTAAGTAATAGAAAGCATACCCATAAACATTGTAGATCAGGAGTTTCTCTTTTTTTCTTAAGTTTTATGAAAGGAGATCATATTTTGCTGATTTTTTTTTTGGAATGAACAATAATCTTATTATACACTCAAAATTGCACACTTTCATTTAATATGTTTTTAATTTATTTTAAGTCTACAGTTCTATCATATTAATATTAGCAAATGTAGTTGTAATGGTGAAAATTATGTATTCACATTTTTTTCTTATATCTTGACTCCATTTTGATTAGAGTATCCTTTATCAATAACATGTTCATAAGTAATATATTCTTTTTAATGAATGAATTGTAGACAAGGGATCCACTCCCATTAAACAAATCAATACAAACAACAAAAAATTGCATCATCCATTGAACAAGAGTGTTACAAGTTCACTCATTTGTTCAACATTTCTCTATTTCATTAACGATCTTAGTGTCATTTGATGCTTAAACATTGAAGGGGGGTACTTCTTCCTTTTAACTTTTGTCCAATCTTGATCTATGTGAGGAATACACTTAGGGAGTAGTTTGGATTTTTCTTTTTGGTTGCTCACATTGTCTTCAATAGCAATAGTCTCTATAGTCTTTAGTATCATTAATGGGACCTCATATTTGTCTACAATCTTTGTGATTTCTTTCTCCATAGAGATTGAAGAGGCAAGTGATAAATCGCTATTATTAGAAATTACCTCTTGAGTGGCTCTAATAGATGAATCATGTCCATTAGGTAAAGAGGAAGAATTTGGCTTCAAAATGACCTTTTAAAGAGCTTGGATAGAAGCCAAATCATTTTGAACTTTGGGTGCAATGACATAATGATGGGAATCTTCCACAAGCCACCAAGTGGGTCTTCCATTTGGTGCATGATTATCTTACTCTTGAGTTTGCAACTTTTGACATTGAAAGGTGAATTGATCAATTCAAAAATATTTTCTACATCTAAAAGCTATTTTTCATAATCAACTGGTAGTCTTCAACATCTGTTGCCCACCTTTAGAGAGGTTTCAATAGAAAGTCCTTTGAATAGATTTGTCTCAACACATAAACATACACAAATGGAGCTTTCATAGTTAATTGTTTCTTTTGAGATAAATTAATAATTATCTAAACCATTTCCAATGACTTTTAAGTACTCCAATTCCCACTTAACTGAAAGAGAAGATAATGTAACTACACCCAGAAAAAAGAAATTCAAAAAGACTTGGTTTGAAGATCAAAAGATGAGAACCAATATTTCATTCATAAAAAATCTTCTTGAAAAATCCAAGGGCCGGTTTTTAGCACCATCTCTTTATCTTTAATGGAGTCAAGTTCTAGAATAAAAAACACCTAACAAAAGATTAAATGCAAATTTATTCTTCCATATATTCTTCCCAATGTTTTATGTTCCACGAACATGAAAATCACATAATTTTGACCATATTTTCATTCATAAATTTGCAGATGAGCACATGATTCTACAAATAGTCCTCCCTATTTCAAGTGACATCGTCCAAAAAATTTGAGAACATATGTTGAGTGCCAAATGAGAAGGGACAACCATGGGAGCCAATCACACCTAGAAAAGAAACACCGTAAGGGAAGATCGGCAATGGAGGTTTGGGCAGCCAAATTTTCTTGCCCTCACAAGCCAATGCCTCCCTGAAGCCACGCAGGAAATCCACAAGCCGTTAATCCTTACCAGACAAATGTTGCAGGTTAGGGAAGAAGTTATGCTTAGTAGACATATTCAAAGTATTTTATTTTAACTTTTATGATAGTGTTTATACGCAGTATATTCATTTAACTATATTATTTTTAATTCCATCTATCATTTTAGATCACATTTATAGTTTTCAAATTGATGAAGGTGATTTCCATAGGTATACATTTGAAACTAAATTTTTAAAATTCAAATTTCAAATTTAAATTTTGATATCCTTTTCAATAGTCAAATTGTAATTGCGTGCTATGT
The DNA here is from genome assembly GCA_007258455.2 of Sequoia sempervirens. Taxonomy (NCBI): domain Eukaryota; kingdom Viridiplantae; phylum Streptophyta; class Pinopsida; order Cupressales; family Cupressaceae; genus Sequoia; species Sequoia sempervirens. The sequence goes on along the minus strand of VDFB02204782.1, from coordinate 7,788 downwards.
TCTTATATTTAAGAGCATTGAATTAATCATATCAAATCATATATATAGTACAAGATAATCTATGTGCATGTCATTGTAGCAACACTATTTTGGATTCTAATTACATTATCGAAATACATATCAATATACATTGTCTTAGGTATATTACATGTGTTTTCTACTTGAAACTTTATTATTGAATCAATTTGCATATGGTCCTTAATAAGAACAACTCACTTAGCAAGTTCTTAAATAGTGTCTATAGACACCACCCCACTTCAAACACAAGTATAAGATGAGAAAAATATGTTATAGTCATACACTGAACTTATTAGTTTACTTATGTGAGTCTAGGTCTAGTCTTGTGTGTTAGATCAATTCAACACGCACATTGGTGAATCAATACTTGATCTTCAAAAAGATATTATATCATCGAGATTTGAGCTTAAGTATCATCTATAATTTATTTAAATTTCATAAATTAATTGTGTATTTATTATTCTAGTTCCAACTCTAAAAGCTTAGGATTTTTATTTATTTAATTATTTATCCTCAAAATAAATTAAAAGGACACCATTGTTTTTTTATTACATATATTGAAAGCCCAACATTCCTACATGGCATAGGGTTTTGGTCTTAAGGTTTATCTTTCTTTTCTTAGTGTTTTAAAACTTAATTTCTTCAATGTCTATATTGAGCACTTCTATTTCATACTAGAACTTAGTATCTCATATTTCAAGCAATGGTGTTCAAATTAATCAAATTAACTAGTTTCTCTTTATTTTATTCAAATTAACCAATTTAAAATTGATCAACTCTAGATAGAGAATGGCCGCCAATGGTCTTTTTTTCGTAGAGGAGTTGAGTGCCTGAACAGAATGTTTAGAACATAGCGGCACAGGAAGGGCTTAGGGCCTCCATTCCAAATGGGGGTGGTGTCAATAAAGGAAGGGATACTGCAGAGCAATCATTGGCGCAACCTAGTGGGGGGTCTGCCATTGAAGATGGAGGCAAGCTACAAAAGCAACAAGGTGTTGCCAAGACTGGTGATGTTAGAGTCTGCAAAGACAAAAAAAAGTCAAGGCTTGAGGAAAACAAATTGGGTAACAGTAGGGCAACCAAAAAATCTAGTGGAAGACTCACTTGGGGGAACGGAGGGGACCCTGCTATCTCTGTTTCTTCTGATTCAATCACTTTGGAATTAAATGGAGAGCTAGAGAAAGAAGTGACGTCTAATGAAGAATTTTTTTCTCGGTTGGGGCTAATTGGGAGGTTCAGGGGTTTCTAGCTAAGCCTGCTTGATCTCCACAAGTGGATCTCAAACTTTTGGAAGCCTCTCCTAGAAGGGTATGTTCAAATTTATCTAATGGCCAGAGGTTTTTTTGTTGTTTTTGAAAAAAAAAGGGATAAAAATAGGATCCTCTATCATTATCATTGGGATTGGGATGAGAAACATGTGTTGTTTTTAAAGCCATGGCATCCAGCTTTCAATCCTACCACAGAAGTCTTTGAGAGAGTTCCCCTTTGGGTGAGACTTCCTAACCTCCCTCTGCAATTCTGGTTTGATGCATGTTTGGAGGCTATAGGGAAGTCTTTAGGAAACTTTGTAATGGTGGATGAAAAGTCCTCAAATCTGTTGCATCAACTTATGCCCAGATTTTGGTAGAAATGAAGGTGTCCAAGGTTCCCCCAAAAGAGATTCGGTTAAAATATTCAAAGGATTGTTGGATACAACCCTTGGACTATGAAGGGATTCCCTTTAGATGTAAAATTTATCATCAAACGAGGTACTTGGCAGTTGAATGTGCCAAAATCAAATCAAATAAAGTTGTCTCTTGGTGGAAAGATGCATCCACCCAACACTACACTATGGAGAAATAGGAGGAGATTCATGAGAGTTCTCAGCTGAGAGGCTCTAAGGAGGAGAGTCAAGCTTTAGAGGAACCATATCAAGGAGAGAAGCTAGTGTTGCAGGAGGCTCGAAAGAAGGAGCAACAACAGGTTCAGACGGGCCCTTCTCAAGAAAGGAATTCGACTGTAGTCAAGGAAGCCTTCAAAACCAGGGCTACAACACTAGAAGTTAGGGAAAAGAAGAGTGGTGTGAGGCCTCAGTCAAAGGATGTGGGAAATTGAAATGCTGATGATCAACATCATCAAGATAGTTCTGGGAGTGGAGATTGGAGGAGTCCTTGGGCCTCATCTCTAGATTGGCAGAAGGAGGTTGCAAGGGTTGATGACGGATGGAAAACAGTCATGGGGAAGAAAGAAAAAAAAGGAGAAGAAGAAAGCTTTTGCTACATGGTCTTGTGATCCCATACTAAAGGAAGATTAAAGCATGTTTCAAACTTTTGACCTGTTAAAATGTCTTAGGTGTTTGGACTTAATCTTTGTAGTTAGTTGTTCCAAATCTTTTTCTTTGTATGGGATGGTTTAAATCTAGTTTTGGGGGTAATTCTTGGGATCTTTCCATTGGACTTGCTAGAGTCTAATAGAGTTTTATCTTTGGAATTGTAATCGTTTTAGCTTTGTAATCTTTTTCTTTTCAAATTCAATAAAATAAATCCTATTACCGACCAAAAAAAAAATGATCAACTCTAAAAAAAATTACTCAAATTTTTTGTAAGTGTTTTTTTACAATAACAAGTTAACAACATCAAGTTTCCATAGTCCACGATAATGTATTGCTAAAACTTCTGACTTGAAACTATGAGTTTTTTAAAAATCAGCATTTTGGATCAAACTCCATGATCCATCATCAAGATAACAAGTTGTGAAAACAAGACAACACCATTATGTTTTAAAAGATTAAGAACATAATAATCAACATAAAAATGATCAAAGTTAAAATAGTTTCTAAAAAATATATTTTTAAATCATGCAACCCACATGATTACTCTGGGTACACATGATATAATTTTGTAGGGAATTATTTTTATGGAGGTACAGGTACACGACATTTTAAAAGATAGCAGGTGTCTTTAAACAAAGTAAATTTTTCAAAACCCCTGATAATACCTTACATGAATGTCTTGAATCAAAAGAATTATATGTGTTCCTCTGCACATGCTCAACCTACACCCAATGCATTTATGAAATAAATGCAAATAATCAAAGAGTTTTCAAAAATTTCAACATAAATGTCCAATCTATCACACTAGTTTGAAAATTATGTGGGCAAGGTGATAGATTAACACTACTAATCAATACCTGAGTAGGATATATTTCAAATAAAAAATTAGTGGAGCCTTGCAGGAGCCCCGAATGAATGGCATTTGCTATAAAGAGAATCACCCAATTATGTAATTGTAGATGTGAATCAATCACTCTAAGAGAGGTTAAAGTGTATCAAAGGAAAGGAAAATGTGCGAAAATGCAACTCTATTTGAGCAATCTTTAACTAGAGCCTACCACGACTTGCTAGCAAGGTAGAGCAAATAGACTACCATCAAACTTGATAATGACAAAGTACCAACTCCACCTCATGTATCCTTGCAATAACATCAAGAAAATTATGCAAGCATCTTCTAGGGAGGTTTTGGCATCTCTATTCTATATCCCTTTGAATATCATAAAAACCCATTAAGTTAATATTGCCAGTGTTCAATGACCCTCTTTATCTCCTATGCAGTTGATCCCCATATACAAATCTACTCTACAAGTGAATTCAACAGCATGTTGCCTCGGATCGTGCAACCCCCTCATCCCATTATTCCCAACCATTCTAATGCTCCACTTTTCACTTTTTATCCTTCCAACAATTCTACATCCAAATTTGACTTTGAGGCCATCTCTTATAGAGCTACTCAAATGCCCTACAAAATAAGTCCTTCTTAGGTTCAGTTCAAATTTTTCCTCAGTTTTTATTTTATAGCCATTACAATTTTAGATACTTCAATAATCCTAGATTTTTATTTAGCATTATTTTCACAATTTGGTAAGTTTCATGGTGATTATAGCTCTATTATAGTTCGGATCACAATAGGGGCATCTGAATTTTTAACTCAAAGCAGTTATAGTTGATACAATCAATTTATTCATTAAAGAAAATTACAAACATTTACTACCCCAAATGGAAGAAACAAGTTATAAAAATGCTTAAGCCTTATGAGACTTGAATGCCTTAAACATTTTGGATGTTTTGAAATGATTGGATGTAGATAGCATATTGTTCTTGGATTGGGCTTAATTAGGACCCCATATCTTCTCTAGGATGTCTTCAGTTTCTCATTTTTTTACATGGTCTCTACAACCACTGTTATTAATTATAATGCTCTAATACAACTGTTGTGATCCAAACTACATAACAACTACAAAAATTGTAAAAATTACAAAAAAGTTAAAATAATATTTAGTTTTAAATATGAGAATGGTGTAAGATCTGAAAACCATCTCCCCTTCTTTATATCTCCTTATGCCTCTATAACTCTATCTCATCATCTATATCTCTCTCTATCTCCCCCTCTCCCTCTCCATCTATATTTCTTTCTCTCTTTATCTCCCTATCTCTCCTTGTCTTTATCTCTCCCTCTCCCTCTATCTTTATCTATTTGTCTCCATATTCCTCTCTTTCGAGCTATCATAATCTTTAACTCTATTTTGCTCTCTCCCCTCTCTATCTCTAGATATGTCTCCCTCTCTCTCCCTCTCCCTCTTCCTAGACCTCTATTTCTATATATCTTTGTCTCTATCTCTATCTCTCTATATTCATTCTTTCATCTCTCACTCTATCCCTATCTTGATATCTCTCTCTCTCTCTATCCCTATCTTGATATTTCTTTCTCTCTTTATCTCCCTATCTCTCTTTGTCTTTATCCCTCCCTCTCCCTATCTCTTTATCTATTTGTCTCCATATTCCTCTCTTTCGAGCTATCATAATCTTTACCTCTATTTTCCTCTCTCCCCTCTCTATCTCTAGACATGTCTCCCTCTCTCTCCCTCTCCCTCTTCCTAGACCTCTATATCTATATATCTCTATCTCTCTATATTCATTCTTTCATCTCCCACTCTATCCCTATCTTGATATCTCTCTCTCTCTCTCTCTCTCTCTCTCTCTCTCTCTCTCCATATTGCAAACATAGCATGCACACCTATTGGTAATGGCGCCTGATTATCTTTCCAATTCAAAAAAATAGTTGATTTGAAGCTCACTTCTACATTGAGACCTTTATTGCACAAACAACATCATTTGATAAATAGCCAACCAATTGACCTCATTTACTGCACAAATGTATGCAAAAAGTAGACCAAAATTTTCTCTAATTGACCTTCCACACCTCTTCGATGTACCCATTGCACACCAAGGTGCAATTGCTAGTAAATAGTGGACATGGACCATGACTACCTAATTTTTATGTCAATTTTTACTCAAGCACAATTCATGGATAATAATTCACAATAATTCATTCATCACAAATGTAAATAATCAAGATAACATTCATTACATTTAACTAATACATCCATTACACCTCTTCACAATACATATGTTATTTAAACTCTTGATAGAGAATATACTATTTTCAACCACACTTTATCATTGTCCACCTGCTAGAGAAGAATAACAAATTTCTATGATAATAAATAGCTTTTGACATGGTGGCATAACCTTTTTATTGAATATAACATTTTTCTAAAAAAAAATTATATTCAATTTCTCACATTTTTTTTGATAAATAAAACAGCAGAAACTAGGGTGCTGGCTCTATTTCTCACATTATTAATGATATGAAATTATTAAGAATGATACCATTCTTAATAATTTTCATTGTCACGTTCTCTAATACAATTTTATTAAACTAGCAATCGCACCTTGGTGTGCAATGGGTACGCCGAAGAGGTGTGGAAGATGAATTGGGAAAAATTTGGCTTATTTTTTTCATACATTTGTGTAGCACAGAGGCCAATTGGTAGGCCGTTTTAAAAATGATATTGTTTATATATTATTATAATTATTATTACTATTATTAAGTATTAATTTTATTTTATATTTTTATTATATAATAATATTATTATATATTTTTATTTTATTTTATGTATTAATTATTATATTCATCACATACTCTCTAACATATTAACATACATTTAGTTTTTTTCTCCTATTCTATCCAAAAATCAATTAAACTATGAGATATGGTTTATTATTGTAATTAGAACAAATAACATATAAATAAATTAATATAACATACATAAAAGAAAAATAAAATGTAATTATACAATTTAATACACCTATAAATAATAATTAATGAACATTATATATGATTTTAAAACTATATAAAAAAATCAATCACAAAAATGTATCTGTGGCTAAAAAAATTACTGCCATGCAAAAACGAATGCCAGCATAATTTTTTTTTTTTTTTTTATCATCGATGTAAATATATAAAACTATTTTAATCATTTTATGTAATTAATAGTTTTATTTTAAAATATAATATATAATAATAGATATAATTAAATTATTTATAATTTTTTGTTATTATTAAAATATAATCCACATTTCATGTAATAATTTAAAAAAATTATTAATAATAATAAATATAATTAAATTATTTATAATTGTTTATTATTATTAAAATATATCCACATTTCATATAATAATTTTTAATTTAAACATTCCCATCATTATAAAGACATACGCTTATAACTTAAAAGAATGATACTTTTTAGAAGCATAAGTAAGATAAATAATATATCTAACTTCTATTCTACTACACAAAACAACAAATTCTATTATTTTAAATAAATATTAAAATTTTAATAATAAAAAATAAAAATAACAAGTAAAATAAGAATGATGTTAAAAACAATGAAAACTGATTCTAAATGCCAATCCTTATTTTAGGAAACCATTTCCTTGTACAGGACATGAGATTATTAAATATAAAAGAAGGCATAGACCAGAATCGAATGAAATCGTACGGCCAAATCTAGTCAAGATCACTTGAAATGTAAACGAAATTCAATCCAAATGCAGATGAAATGAAATTCGGAAGAAGAGTTTTTTTCATGGCGTCAGATCCTTTTTGTAGCGGCCAATTTTTATGATATATTTTTTATTCACTACATTAAAAACAAATTACACATTACACGTGTTCAATTTTTAATATTACACATTATCCCCATTTGCATTTAAAAACAAACGGCAAAAATGAAAACAAATTACTGCACAATTTAATTTAAAAATTCAAACGTACTAACGACAATTCCCGAATACCAATATTATTGTTAAAGCAAATAATGCAAGTATTATGGAACAGAATAAAATCTTACGTGGTCAAAACACATGCCACATAAGTCTCCAGGCTTGTATAAAGCGAACCACTTAAGCTAGGGCAAATAATGGACTTCCGACCCTGACATTTCCCATCTACTGCCACCGACAATACTCGTCAAATTATAATTGTGATGGGGCGGAAATCATTATTTTCTGCAACGCTTGTGATGACATGTCGAAATGCGAGACGACTTGGAGTATGAGGACCGGCATAGCCAGATGGCTTTCGATTCATGTTGATATGCTTTTCTATTTCTTAAGATCGAATTGCAGAGAAAGACAGAGGAAGGATAAACTAAACGCTTTCCAATCAACGGTTGCACATAAATCAATGGTCGGTAGACCATAACAACCCTTGGATGGTACTTTTAGCTTTGTTCTATTCAAATAGCGCCGGTGAAATCATGGAAAAAGCGGCGGGAAAATCATGAAAAATGATGAACGGATGAGATTCGTTTAACTGTATTGCAGTTACCTGTTAACTGTTGATAGTGAAAATTGGGTTGGCTATTTCCAAATATGATACGCCTTTGGCGTAA
>VDFB02204781.1:0-13185 GCA_007258455.2 Sequoia sempervirens | reverse complement strand
ACAAATGCTCTTTTGAAATTTGAACTTCATGTTGCAAATTTTTGGCGCCAAACCGCTTAAACTCAAATTTGAATGTTTTGGCTCCAAACTAATGAGGAGCTCTATTTATGGGTGGGTTTCTAATTTTTGTGTAACTTTTTGGGGACAAGCTCGCATATTGCGAAAGTGTGATTTTGTAGCTTTCTGTAACTTGCATGTGTTGTAAAACTTGGGGATTTGAGATCATCTGCATGTAAGAAGCTCCATTTTATGAATAATAAAATTATTCTCTTGTTTGTGGGTTAATTTTATGTGTCTCGGGTTGTGCCCTCATCAAGGATGATCTACTATCAATCAACCCATCGTTCCTCACCTATAATGAGGTCGATACAACACTGGTTCTATCATTTGATTCTCACCCATTATGAGATCAAATCATCACACAAAACATCAATAAAACACTACACATACCACAATCTAACTGAAATCAATCCAAAACATGACAAACCGATGACTCCTAGGCTTCAAGAATATCTTGCGAACATCACCCTGAGGGATTTCCTTAATCACACCCCACAAAATGGGTCAAATGACAAGCTAAACCACCTCAAATCAACAAAGATGAAAAATTTCCAAGGAAACAAGAGGCACCATTTGGGACCCCAAAGGCGTCAAAATAGAGTTTGCAACTCAAAACAGGGTTTTCAAGGCTTAGAAGAGGTGCCATTTGGTACCCCAAAGACACCAAAACAGTGTTTGGAATATCAAAACATTGATTTCACCCTTACAAGAGCTACCACTTGGGATCCCAAAGGCACCAAAATATTGTTGGAGGCCAAAGACTTGAATTTCAAGCTTGAAAGAGGTGCCATTTGGGACCCCAAAGGCCCCAAAACTCTAAAAATACCCAAAAAACAAGCATTTTCAACCTTGCAAGATGCACATCTGGGACCCCAAAGGCACCAAAACTCTTAAAACACATGAAAGCTTGATTTTGAAGCTTCCAAGAGGCACCATTTGGGACCCCAAAGGCACCAAAACTCTTAAACATGCTAAAAAACACTCAAAAACGACAAAAACACCACATGAAAGTGCATAAATGACATCCAATAAGCTACAACATCTATCTATGACATTCAAAATGCTTCTAAAAGGAAAGAAAATGACTAACAAAGAGGTTTCTCATAAATCATACCATAGGTCTAGAGGCAGCAAGCTGATCAGGTTGGCGAAGACGCTCAAAACGATGCTTATGGTATGGGATCACCATCTTCCTCTAAGCTCTCCACTCTTCAACTTCTCCAAACTCCAAATGTGCAAATGAATTCCATTTTACCACTTTTAACCTTTTCAAGGATAAAATGGAGGTAATTATGGTGGGATTTATCTCTCATTTTTACCAAAAAGGAGTGGTAATTAATCAAAACTATTCAAAGCAAGAGCTTGCAATTACCTTTCAAGAGATAAATTGGCTCCGACATCAAAATCTCACTGACTCAATGTTGGATCATCATCATAATCATAAAAACATCACCTCATTCCAACATTTCATTTTAACATCCCCACATTCATCGATTTATCTCTTGAAGGGGCATATAATATAGATTGTTGATAGGTGCCACCTCACAAAATGCTTGAGAAACCCTATAAATACACCCTCTTTCCTTAGCATTTATCATCCACAATTTGAGTAAAGTTACTATGCAGGTTTATCTTAGGAGCTTGGAGCTTTAATGGAGTCTTATACTTATTTTTCATATCATGTGTTACTTTGCATTCTCATTTTAGATTTACTTAATTGATCCGAGGGATATTTTCACTAAAAATTGAAGAATCTCCAATACTCCAAATTTCAGCACCACCTAAGGAGCTCAATGTCCCCATTCCAACTAAATCCTGAAATGGAGTCAAATGGTGGTAGCCAATGCAGCCCTCATTGCCCACAAAAGTTTAAATAACAATTGGTCCGTTCGTGGCCCGGCAAGGGTGGGCACAAAATTTGATGTCATCAAAGTGTAGTCAGCCTGATATCAACGGGAGCTCAACAAGTATTTTCAATCTGTTCGCTCCTCGCAAGCAAGATATGGAAGGTCAAAGCTTGTGGTTGACTAGGTTGACTTGAAGGTACAATGTTGATGTCAGCGTGATGTCATCATGATGGCATGGATGAATCATGAGGTGACACATGGTGGCTTCCCGAAGTTACACATGGCGGCAATTTGTTGGACATGGCTTTATTTCAAAAATATATATCAAAAATAAATAAATTAATAACAACCATGCCCTCCATTTTAATAATTAAATCACTTCCTTAAGAAAAAAATGTGGCCCTCCCTATAAAAGGGGATCGCCATTATTTTTAAAAAAAATCATGCTATTTTTTAGGCTACCTTTTTTTTAGGGAAAACAAATTGATCCCTATTTTTTAGGGATGTAAATAGCCCGTAACCAAACTCATCCCCTATTTTAAATGAGAATTTCAAACCAACATTGTATATTGTATGGCTTTAAAATACAAGTGGCATTGGATGGTTTTGTGGAAATTCTGTCAAAACATTCTTGAATTTAATAAATTCCTCCAGTGTTGTAAAATACTAATCCCTTTAGTTAGATTATTGTAACTTATGAAACAGAAAAGCCCCAAGTTCACAGAATATGACGCCGTAAGTAGAAACCATTTGCACTATTTTTTTTTAGTGGGATTTGTTTTGATATGGGATTTTTCCAAAATATTGCATTTTATGTAAGGGGATAGTTGTATCTCAAATCAATTGTCTTTTCTTCAATTTGGGGGAAAATATTTTGTGGCATAAAAGGGGGAAGGTTCTGTGAGTTGCTGCACTTTTCAAGTCCGTGGTGGTAAGTTTTGAATCGAGGAATAGGGAGATTTTTCTAAGAAGATTGGTTTTGGAGCCTTTTAAAGCTCAGAGTATTACTATGTCAGCCGGGCGTTTCCTCGTGCACTATTGTAATTTGCTTTTGACATTAATCTGGATCGGTCTCAATTCATTGGTTTTAATTCGTAGGTCGAGGTCACATTTGTGGAAAAACTCGCTATCATATCGCTTTTGCACTCTCTTTCTGCCTCCAATTTCATTCTTCTTCACCTTTGGGGTTTTAAATGCATACTTCAATAATGTATGCTGAATTGTATTTCCTCGCTTTAATTCATTAATGTGTTAATTTGTCATGTAATTTGATTACATATGATTTGGTAAACATTACATTCAAATGCAATTAGTCTAGATCCTAATCAGATCATTAATTGCTTCATAGTTACATTTTATCATCCCCATTGCATCATAGTTACATTTTAGGTTAGATTGTTTTATGTTTGCATTTGATCATATGCATAATCATGGATAGTTCACTATAGTTTCATATCATCTCACTCATCTCCACTTGTTCATCTATCATCAACATCATCCTTTGTTTATCATTGTATTCATCATCAATTCCATCATCTCGTTTCATTTAGAAGCATACCACTAATCCTTTCAGCACACATTTGCACATAAAAATCATCTTAGCTTACATATTAAGCATCAAATCTCATTTTCTAGGTAGTCATTTTAACAACCATTGTGCCCATAGAAATTGGAGAGACAAACAGTTTAGTAAATCCCTAGAAATAGAGGACAATGATACGTATTTGAAAGATTTGATTGTATTACGAATAGAGTAGTTTTACTTGTTTCAAACTTTGAATGTAAACCGTTTCATTAAGGTTTGTGTTGACATTGAATCTCTCCACGTTCGACACACGCACAATATGCAATATGTAACCCTAGATGAAATGCAAAGAAAAATGATGCAAAACCTATATCTAGGGTTTGAAGGACCTCTAATTCAAAAGAGTATGATGTAAGAATGTCAGGTTCACCAAAATGAAAATGTGGGGAAAGGGATCCCAAAATTTTTATTTGTGTGTACAAAAATTAGGAATCTCAATAGGTGTCTTTGCCTATAAATTTCATTAGGAAAGAGATCACAAGGTGTAGATATTGAATTTCAACCTCAATGGTGAGTCAATCAGACCTAGATATCAATCCTTAGGACAATAGGAAAGATTTGGAAACAAAAGAAAATGATTTGAAGCACTCACACTAAATGAACAAGACCTAATACTTAAAATAAAGATTTCAAAATGTATAGAAATGGAAATGATAGTTTACAACAAGATCTAAGAAGGGTTTGATGGCATGTACCTATCACCAATTTTTTTTTTTGAGGTCTGCTAAGGGTTTGGTTCACCCATGGGTGAATGGGTCTTAGTTAGGGATTTCAAAATAACCTTTGACAATCCTTTCATGTTGGATCTTGGCTCCTATTTGACACACATCCAACTGTCAAAGTGACCAAAATAAATTCTGCAACTTAGTTTTCATTACTTGACCAACAATGATGACAACTTGTACAACAATGTGAAATTGCTCCTTCAAGATCTCTTCAATTCTTCATCAACCTATAATCTGCACATACACAAAGAGGATTTTTTTTTATCCCCATTTTGGTAATTAACCCTTCATAGAAAGATAATGAAAAAGGAAGGAAATGATGAATGAATAATATTTCCTACAACTCACAACCCTTCAATGGCTTCCCTTAAAGGACTGAAGTCAAACACATCTCTCCAAAGGAATTGGTTCTTTAGTTTCTTGATTGATTTGCATACTTGAAATGCTTGGATGCTTTAGGATCAATAATGCATATTATCCTTCACAAGATGACATGAACACACATAAACTTGGACGTGATGTTAGGATCTTGATTACTACAACAAATGACTGATAAATCTACTCTTGAATGCTCTTGAAAAGAATATTTACTTATAGGATACCTTGATCATGTGCTTTAAATTTCAAATGATAAAAAACTATGTATTTATAGGTGTTTATCTAATTTATTGAAAATTAGATTGCAAAAGTTGACAATTGCAAGTTGAATTTGAATCATTAAAATTCCACCAAAAACATATTTTAAAATGGGTCTTGGCACTTAAATGAGAGCGAATGGATCCTGGCCTATAAGTCCAAGACACACATATTCCATGGTGATCTTTAATTATTCAATGCATTTATTTAATGTTAATTATCCTTTCAGAAAATGGAAAAATAAGGCTTTTGAATGCATAATTTGGCAAATTAAAAGCTTAATTAATTCTTATAAATTAAGGGACCCAAACATAGTGTGAAATTGTAAAGGTATAAAATTTCCTATACTACAACATAACACTGCCATAATCCCCTCTTAATGCTAAGAGATATAAGTAGACCAACTAAAATTGGGCACACATAAATTTGCAAGGAATTTAGATCAAGAATTAGGTCCAAAAGATGTACAAGAAACTAAAAGATGGTGTGCATCAAGGCGCACATGCATGAGGTTAGAATCATGAGGATCTATTGCTGTGATGGAAAATTAAATCAACACACACCATGTGCTGAGAATCACAAGGATCCATAACAATGATATCAAATCAAGGCTCTACAGAACCCCCCATTACACTTTATAATTTAGTGTAAGTAAAAAATTCCAAAATTCCCTTCCTAAGGAACACATTCAATTTTTGTGGCACTTTATGTGAGTGCATTTACAAACTTATTTGTTGTTGAGTTCTTACAAGTTTATGTCATGAAGTCGATTAAGAAGGCATTGATTAAGTATTCCTTTCAAACCTCAATAAAATGACAATTTAAACATAAAATTAAAACCCCCTTACAAAAATTTGTTGAAAAGACAAACCCACCTCCCTTTTACAAGATCTTTAATAAACCAAAAGGTTAAATAGTTCCAATAATCACTAGAGGTTTTCAACAATGTTAATAATTGTGAGTAAACTATTAAAGGTTAAAAAAATGGCTTAACTAGTGATAGTTAGAATCTAATTGTTATATAAAATGCTAATAGTCATTGAGAGTTTGAAAATAAATTGAATACCACTCCCTTGAAAAACTTATTGAGGTAGTTTTAGAAAACAAGAAATGTGGGGGCATAGAGGCCACAAGTTCCTTTATGGGCCTAAAATCTTGGGTTTTTCGAATAGAATAACCTAATCAATGCTAAAAGTAACTACATGTTGAAGTTGGCATGGAAATTCAAGGGTTGTTGACTGATTCAATTGAAGTGGAGGTGTGGATGAGTAGGTCACAAATTTATGGAAGCCATTGGAGAGGGCATCGACCAAGTCAAACAACCAAATGAACAATAGTTGATCAATTGCATCCTAAATTGATGGCATGCATAGGTTCAAATGGCTTTCAAATAAATTTGAATGGATTTGCAAGAGGGCCACCTGTAGTTTGCTACACTAGGGGTTGTGTGTGCAAAAGTTAGTGCATTGCCTATGTGCTAATGTTTTTATGTCACCAGGTTGGAAACCAATCCAACCACATGCCTAATCATTTTCTCTTCATGTTGTAAGCGAGCTAAGGTAGTAGAACAACTTCCTACACTAATCTTGAGAGGAGAATAATGTAAAAAATTTGTGCAGATTTTTAACAGTTACAAAAAATTAAACATAAATAGACATAAATATCATGCATACCATAACACATCAATTTATGTGGGGAAAACCCTTTTAGGAGAAAAACCCTACACTCCAAAATCCACCCAATATATTATTCAAAAATTACAAAGATTACAATATACTTGTACAGTTTAAGCTTCTCACAGGAGTATCACCACTTAGAGATTTAGAGACAACATGACTGCTATCACACTCTCAGAATACATCACAATACACAACCACAATACAATTCCTTCATAAAATAGGGTTTCCTTAGATAGGAAATTCAAGCTAATAAAATATTGGTTGTCAAATATGAGACATAATGATGAATGGTCAATGCCCCCCTATCATCGTCAGATGAATAGGTACCTTATGTATCAACAATACCTTATGTAATTGAAAGGTTGAGACACATTTTCTCAACACATTTCATAACCTCTCCTCTCCTCTTTCTTCATCGAGCTTTCTCTGAAGAAAACCATGACTTCTCCTCTCACTTAGACCCTATGGATAAAATAAACAAATTTTTGGGGGCCACAAATTGTGTGAGACTCTAAAAAAGGTGGTCCACATGAGGTCTTTCCCAAGATTGCACTTTTCTCATGTTGGGGGCTAAGGAGACTTATACCACACCCCTCTCTAATCCTTAATCAATGCAAATATTTGTAAAACATATGCCAACTAATTTTTTATGCTCAGTCTATGATCTTCCTAAAATGAAACACCTTTTTTGTGTAGAGTTATTTCTAATAATGCTAGATAAAATGTACAAGCTGAATTCTCAACATGACAATAAACTGAATCTTGACTCAAAGAAAAATGATGCACAAAATCCCAAGTTCTTGGTGCTCGAATTTGGGGCCTAGGTAATGAGTTTATTATAATTTATTAACAAAAACCAATGAAAGTAGCCTAATACAATTGAATTGGTTCACCTTATGGATTGAAACTACCTCTCCCTAAAGCTTTGGTACCATATAAGAATTATATCATGGAGATTAAAAAAAACAAGAAAATTGAACAATCCAAATATGTATTGAGATGATCCAAATGTACAAATGAGGAATCCTTCCATCTATATGAAAGGAAGAAGCAATCCACCTATCATGTGGATTGAAAAGTGTCCCATGATGTGGCACAAATAAGTAGAAAAGTGTCCTATAGGTGTTGAAACCTATGGATCACTAGGAATGTGCAAACCAACAACCTAATTGACCAAGTCATCAACCTTGATGCCAAGTGTTGAGTGATCTTTGAGGTGAGATGGAAAGTATTCCAACCTCAAAAGGTATGTACATGAGGTTTACCAAACAACCTGGTAATCTCTAGAGGCCTAAATGTTGCACATTCAGTTAGACAATATGTTGTCTAACCTCATCAACCTAAATTTTCTTAGAGGTATAATTGAATGAATGAGTTATTCCTCTATGAGACTAAGACATTAAATAAAATCCAGATAGAAGTGAAACTGAAATACTTAACTAGAGATTCCTTCCTAGGACCTAAGTGGACTTGTTTTATACAAATATAACCTAAGATGATGAAAACACCTATTTTTAGCAATATTCCAGCCAACAATTATAAGCATGTGCCAAACCAAAATGTTAAAACTATTATGGGGAAAAGTTGCTGAAAAAAATGGTTTTGGAGTTCAATGAACTGGACACAAACCTCATCAGAGCCTTTGAATGAAACCATTGTGAGTGGGTCTCATATTCTAGCAAATCAAAGAGTGTTGAGCATGAAATGGGGTTTGCTCGAACCCTAGTTCGAGTGAACCTTGATTTGAGAAAACCCCTGGGGTTTTGAGCAAACCCTCCTAGTTCACTAGAACCACCCTTTCACCCCCTTCTCCTCCTTAGGCACCAAAAATTCCAAAATTTTACGCTTTGAAGCTCAGGTTGAGGATGAAAATGGAGGAGACTTCACATACCCAACTGGATGATGGTATTCCATGGAACAAGCTATCCAACGAATTTAATTTTAATATGTTTTGGTTTTGTCCCTGTATTTGATTTTAGTTTATTAAACATGGGTTTTCACATGAAAAATCAAGCTCTCTATTTTACTCTTGGAAAATAACAAAAATTGAAAATATAAGTGCACCAAATATTGAAGTCCATAGTCAACAAAAATTGAATTTCAATGCAATATTCAAAAGGATTCACAGTGTTATGGGGTATATATATACAGATTGTAAATTGGATTTTGACTTGAGAACTTGATTAAGGAAAAATATTCAATAAATTGTATGAAACTAATTGGAAGCCTTTAGATATCATAGACAACTCTAAATTGAAAAAATGAATTTTTATCATGTGAAGGATTGCTCGTTATCTGGTGAGAGCCATACTTAAAAGTAACATTTTCAAAAAATAGTTTTCAGAGTGAAAATACCAATCCTAATTCAAAGTTTGAAAAAATATGTAGAATCTAGACAAGAATACAGATGCTGGTTTGTGATCTTTAAAATTCCTCACGGTTTCGCCTCTATGGGTGCCCAAAGTGAAGATTTGGACTAGGAAAAAATATTTAGGTGTCAGGTTTGGCCCAAAAGGTATAAAACCAGGTGTTGTAGGATCACTTGCATAAATTTTAACAAATTTATGTTCAACACACATTAGGCCATAGGCTAGAATATGTTTAAAATAAAAAAAAATCTAAAAGAACATTATTAAAAATGTCTAAAAGCCACACAATAAGAATTAATCTTGGCCATTCATTTGACTTTTGGAAAACTATAAATAGGACTCTCATCTCATTTGCAAAGAGAGAGTTGAGTTGTTGTAAAGACATGCTGCAGAAATTTATAAGGAAAATACATTGACTTGGTATATTTTCTTGGTTTCTCTCAATATTTATGACGGTTGAGAATCAATGTTGGTCTTGGGCTTAGATTTGTATTGTTACATTCCTAGTTAGCTATTTTCTCTCTTTGGGTGAATCTTAGAAATTTTATTTGGAGTGATTATGAAGAATTTATATATGTTGGTGATCTCTTTGTCATACTTTTTGCTATTTGCTGATGGTAGATAGCTGTGCAAAGTTAGCCTGGACTTGATTTCAAAGCTGCTCCAAACATTTATCTTTGATTCATGCATGTATGTGGTGGATGAAGGATAAATTATCTATAGACCTTAGAAGATAGCACAATTTCCATGATACTATGAAATCCCTAGTTAAGTGGGATATTGTTTTGAGGAATTGTCTATTAAAGGACTCCATTATACTATTCATAGCTAGTTTACAGATTTAAAAATTTTCCTCTCCTGCTTTCTTTCCTTTTTTTTAATAACTGACCTATGTTAAGGTTCATTGCACATTGTAAAGTCAAATCCAACAACAAAATGGAGTCCAAGACTACTGTTTGAACCTACAGCCAATGCATAACAACTTTCATCCTAAGAACTCCATTTCAAGATCCAACTTCCATACTTTGTATCCTTGCTTCGTATTTCATGTGTAATACCACCTTGTGATTCCAACAAATCACATCAAACTACTGAGGTGTCTAAGCACTGTCATGACTTGACATCCGAGAGACCTTGGGATAGTGTTCAACAATTTGATTGTGGAAAATTGTCTTTCAAGAGAGGTAGTGCACCTACGCGCTGCCTGTGTTGAGAAGTGCATAAAAACACCATCAACAAGAACATTATTAAAAATGTCTAAAAGCCACCTACCACTATGGTTATATTCAAAAAAACTATTACTATTTTTTTAAATCATCTAAAGTAATAACATTTATTCTATTAATGAGAATTTCACCTATAAAATTGAAATTTTGTGGTGCTAACATGGCATCAACAACAATCTCCATTATAGCTTATAAGCTATAAATTAACAAAAGGTTGGAGCATACCATGACTAGATTAATAAATTTTTTCAACAAAATAATAATTTTTAAGACTATTTAAATAAATTTACCAATGGTTTCTATCAATATTGAATAATCAGTAATACAAAAATCTATTTACTAGTGTCCTTTGAGAAAATTCTTGTGACAAAACTAGTAATAATAATGTCCTACATGATTTTACGATGTCTACAATCCTCTATTATATCTACAAATTCTTGTCACCAATGTCTAGCTTCCACAAGTCATTAATTCTAAAGCTGAACCACATCGAATGGTTTTGATCATTCAAACTTTTAAAAAAACTACAATTCTATGAAGCTATTTCATTCAACTTTAAAAAATTTTCTTCCGAATTGTCATTAAAGAAAATAAATTTATGTTGGCTCAAATGAGTATTAATCTAATTAAGAATGCATCCTAAAAAATACTCTTTCATGCCTTATGTGTGCTTCTACATTTTGCATTCATGTTGACAAGCACAATGGCAACTAAAATATTTGATGATATTCTTCTATCCTTTGTTGTTTGATGGATGTCCATACCATACTTAAAAGCTCCCATTTTGGTATAGATTAGGAGTAAATATAAACTTTCTGCTTGCCAACAATAACTACTCAAAGTGGACAAATAATATATACTAGCATACAACTTGCAATTTCATTAGACCCCATATTTTCTATATTTTTTGTGAATAAAATATAATTTCTACACTCACCTCAATTTGAACAAACCAATGAGACAATTAAAATTCACCTACTTTTTAAAATAAAATACAGCATTCAAAATATAAATTGTTTTCTCTACTTTAAGATCTATACTTAAAATATAGACTAATAATATATTAAAAAAGAAAAACAAACAAACAAACTTAATTATTTCTTTTTAGTGCTCCCACCCAAAACCACTCAGTAAAATCTAAATCGAAAGCAGTGGCATCATCCATCCATCCAAATGATCATAATTAAACAATTATTAATTATTATCATAAAAAGATAAGAATAAACTGAAGAGTGCCAAAACGCAGATCTCTGCCCTATTTGGTAAAAAATGTTATGAATTTTGTCATGTTTTCAAACACTTCATTCCACACGATGACAAGAAACATTATCACTAAAATCAAATAAGACTTGCTGCATACAGATCAACTCACTTGTTTTTCTTCGACGACTTGTCTTCTTTTTGAGCTCACACAAAAAGTTAAACAAGCAATGGAAGTGGTCTGTCAAAGATAAAATCCGTGGAAAATAGAGGATAATCAAAACGCTCGACAGGAAGAGTCTTCGCTACCTACCTTTCCCTCGCTACCGATCAATGACAATGGTATTTCAATTGGAATTTGGTAGCACTCATTTTCAACAATTAAAATCAAATCTCAATTCAACCACACCAAAATCAAAATCTTCACTACTTACCACTTTCCACCAAGTGGAATCCGCCAGATCATTAACGTCAAAATCGATACGTTGTTAGTGAGGCCCTAAAGATTCTTACTGTATTCCTTTTGAATTTTCCTCTGCCAAAATCCAATTGAAACACGTCTGCCATGGTAGGACATTTTCTGAACCGGGCCAAGATCTTTTGTATCATTGAATAGAGCTTTGATTTTTCTCTAGTTAAAATATGCCTATAACGCGTCCCTATTTTGCACGGATTTCTCACATCAGTGATGTAGATCATTTCACCATTTATTCCGAGTGGGTCACTTCAATTTTCAAATTCCATAGGGAAGGTAATCATAACAATAGTACATGCAGGCTATCTTTCCAAATGTGAAGGAAGATGCCCAACACTTTCCTCCCACTTTGGAGAACTTTCTTCTGCTCTCATGTGCAAATAGATGAAATCAAGATTGATGTAATTTAAATATCGATGACTACGTCAATGAACATGAGCTGTACATCTTTCTGACTGTTCTGAACACTTCGCATTTCCCCCACTTTTACGGTCAATGAAGTCTATGGTTGAAATAAATGGAATGACAAAAAACACATTTGTGCTGCACTAAGGAAAATGAAGGATATTATCTTCACCCCAACCCCAGAAAGTACCTACCCTCCACAACCAACAAACACACCACATAAAATTCAATGCATATGGAAAATAATAAAGGACTTTTGACCATTGCTAAATGGCTTTGCAAACTTTTAATAAGATTTTGAAGAGCTTATGGACAACATAAAGGCTCGGAAAGCTTTCTATTTGTTAGACACTTGTTTATCTATTTTGAAGGGTCCACTAAACTTTTTAAGTCTTTGTAGTTCAAATGACAAACTAGGTTTCATTTACCAATCTTGTGGCAGTTAAAGCTTAGTGCCACACAATTAAATGTTGACATTTTTTAGCATGGTTGGATTGTTTCTTTGTGGTTAATATGCATCCACAATTTTATATACACACACATGCAAATGTGGAGTAGCCTTGTAGCTCTAGGATATTATTTTATTATAGCTATCAAAAAAATATCGGAAAACAACATTTGATTATAAAGTAGGTTTCTTGGTCTTAAAAAGATTTATGGTGTATTAATTTTAAAAAATTAGGAGCATTTGATGCATTGAAAATAGACAAGAAACAAGACAAGGAGAATAGTCTACACCCCATAACTTGTTCCCATGAAGATTGTACACGCTCTGAGAATCAAAATTAATGTTTGTCTTTATGTTAAAAAATTGGACCAACAAAAAACCACTTAAAGAAAATAGCAACAATAAAGTTAACCATAAAGGAATAAATAGGAAGAACATCACAAGAAACAACCCATCAAAGAGAAGCATAGTAACATGAATCGAGAATCTAGACAAGCATTGTAGCTAGCATTGAAAAAATAAAAAATATA
>VDFB02204780.1:0-14536 GCA_007258455.2 Sequoia sempervirens | reverse complement strand
GAAGGAGTTGAGAAATGTACTATATGCTAGACGACAAGAAGCCATCAATGAAGAGGAAAAATTGATATATTTTTCTTTAGAGAAGATTAGTGCACCTCTTTCAGATGAGAATAAAGCCACATTGGTTCAATTGAACAATAAGGATTTTAAAACAAAGAAAAGGGTAACTACCCTTATGAGCAGTGATTAGAATAATATTGAGAGGCTCCAGAATGAAACAATGGAGAAGGTTAATAATATAGAAAAGAGATTTTGGAATTAACTCCATAAAGTTGAAGAAGAAACTAATGATGATATGCTATCTCTAAAACTTAATATAACATAAGAAGCAATGTAACAAGAAGATGCCTCAACATGAGGATGAAATAGAAGAGGAGAATGTGCAAGATTTCACTTTCCGTGATGTGGAAGAAAAATGTTGTTGAAGAGAATGTTAACATGGTGAGAACATTGAAGAAGAAAGTACCGATGATGCTCCTCTAGTGGGAGAAAATGTTGTTGTAGAAGTAAATACTATAGAGGTACAAAAGGAAGATGCTCCTACAAACCGCAACTCCCCTCCTCCAGAACCAGAGAAGAATGTATAGGTTGCACAATGCAACCCAAAGATGAATATTCCTCCAAATAATAATGAAAAATCTATGGATGATGAGAAAAATACTGTGAATGCATCCGATGTTGTGGAGAAAAAGGATGAGGAAATACCAATCAATACTGAGAAAAAAGATGAAAATGAAGAAGTCAACATTGGTGACAAAGAAAAGGATTTGGAAGGGAAGGTTACAGAAGATAATGTAAAGAAAATTGTAGAATCTTTTGGTACCTTTGAAGATTCATTGATTTTTTTTTTAAGTATGTAACCTCAATTTAAACTAGTAGTATCTGCCTAACTATTACAACTTCAATTGCAACAAGGGCAGGTTGACATGGATAGAATTTCTCCTTTACACAAGCTTTAGTTAGGTGATGCATTCCACACCTCGGCTTGAAAATAAATCCTAAAAACACATCAAAAGAGCATAAAACTAATTGATGAAGTGGTGAAGGTGCTATAGGAGAGCATACCCAATGCAAGCATAGATAACTCCTTTTCCGATATGGAAAATTTCAAGTTTTTTCTTGATTCATTTAAAGAGTATTCTAGTAGCTTGAAGGAAAAGTTGGAGGATCTCTAGATAAAAGGGTGAATCATACTTAAGATATTAATGGACATAACAAAGAAGTGTGGCACACACACAATAAATTTCAAGATAATCTCAAAGATGTACAAAATTGTGTTGTGGAAGCCAAAGTGTTGTTCCAATTTTGCATGAAGTGGCCCAGCTTCACTAAAAGTATAAAGGATGAGATGGAGTCAATTGAGTCCCAAATTGATAAGGAATCTTATGCTTATGATCCAACACAAGACATTGATGGGAGCACAAGGACAATAATTGAGAATCTCCATGAGTAGTTCTTTCAACTTGCAAGTACAAAAGGAGAAGATAATTTTGTAATTTGGTCATCTCAAGGATCTAGTGAATACTAAATTCACACCTATCTCCATTTCCCTGATGAGTGCAGACAAAGAAATGAAGTTAAATCTGATACCCTACACTCTAGATGATCGTGAAGAACTACAGTTTATGGAGTGTGAGACACAAAGTTGTATTATTGGTCTAGCCAAGAAATGTTGGGAACAAGGGAAGAAGGATTGGAAAGCACACCTTGAGAAATTGCAGGTGTCAAATAGATTTTCTGGATGATTGTATTTCTTTTTTTTATGCATTTCAATTTCTTGGTCAGATCTCACTATATATATGTGGATGTTATAAGAGTTTTTCAATGCAAATCTTGATCCGATTTATTGGAAATCACTCTTAGGGGGAGTTTGTCAACCTTTTGAGTTTATTACTCTCTTGTATGCATGTAAATATCAGTCAGGGGGAGTATGAGAGTATATGAGTATGTATGTAATAAGGTATATGAGAATATGTTTTGCATCCTTTTCCCTTGATGTCAAAGGGGGAGATTATTGGAAGACTAAGAAGTATGTCATTGATATGTTTATTGGGAACATGAGCATGAGTATGGGCATAAGTTGTACAATATGCAAATACAGTGTTGTCATTGATGTCAACATTGTGTTTTAGTATGAAGATTGATGTGTAGAACATTTTGTATAGCATGAGAATGCATATAAATTTTAATTCAATGATTAGAACTAAAGGTTTGATTTGGTGTAGATAGTTGAAGTGGAAAATTGGCTAAGTTTCAGAACAGTGTTTTTAGTGTACAAAACATCCCGTAATTTGGTTTGCATTGGTCTGCCATGAAAAATATTGCACTATAGTTTTAATGCAATTTTGTTAGATGTTAGAGAAGTCTAAATCTATATTTTCACATTGTTTTTTCCTCTGGTGTAGAAGTTATGAATGAAAAAATATCAAGTCTGCTAGTGACAATGGTTACCAATACGAGGTGTAAGTTTTGGTGAGTCAGAACTTCACCATAGAATGGTATCCTATCTTGTGGATTTGTGGGAGTGTTGATAGGTCTCAAATGCACCTATGTTCCAAGTGGTGTGAAGTTTTAAGGTCCATGTTTCCATTTGTGGTTGAACAACTAGTGAATTTTGATGTTAGGTCACTACCGGTGTTGACCTAGTATCTTTGGGGTATTGAAAAGTTTTGATAAGTGTTGATTTGTTATAAGGGTACTATTATAGGTCCACCTCAACCTATCTTATGCATTACAAATTTGAATTAAAGCATGAAGTGTGTATGTTTGGATGTTGAGCTAACAAGTTCTATTTTGCATGATACACGTGATTAGGCCTACCTAATTGATGTTTGAGGATGTGATGGATATATATATATATAATGATAAGTTGTTTTGATGTGAATCATGTGAGTGTGAGGTGAATGCAAAGCAGAGCAGAGTGTTAGTGTATATCAGTATGAAGTGTATAAATTTTTGTATTGAGCTTCAATGGAATTGTAATTCATGCATATTGTAGATGCAATTGCGGCAATTTAAATCTCAACTATGTGCCACCACTCTCTTCTAGCTTCTCTTCTTTTTGTGAGAAATGAGCCAACTAAGATAGGTTGTCCATTTGCAATGAGAAATTATATAATATCTTATAACCAATTATTTAATATATTGTGAGCTAATCCTCACCGTGGTTTTTCCGTTTTTTGGTTTTCCACGTAAAAAATTAGGTGTTCATGTGTTATGTGATCTTGATGATTGATTTCATGCTTTTCTTTCTTATTAAAAAATGAATATGCTATGTGGAATGAATGTTTGAATGTTTATGTGGAATGAATGTTTAAACAAATTATTGATTTCATGCTTTCCTTTCTTATTTTCAAGTTCCCATGCTTCTAATTTAATTAGTCCCTAACACCTTTTCTTGTCCATTATCTCTTTTGTTTCTTTTACCTATGCTTAGGCTATGAGGGATGTGATAGATATGAGATAGTAACTTATTGTGGCTATTAGTTGACATTGTAGTCCAAACCAGTTAGTTGACTTATTGATCATTTAAGGTAATTAAGGATGAACTAGCTAAAGATGCTTTCTCAATTTAAATTGAGTAGGTAGATGAAAGCTATAATGGTGCCTATGGGATCCAATTGAGAAGTTGAAGGAATTGATTGGTTAATTTGGATGACAAGATGAGCTTCTATAGGAGGAAAACTAATTTGAAGGACATGTTTCTAAGTGTGAAGAAATTAGCTAAGGGAATTGAATGAGGGTCAAATGATTCCCATGTTATTTGTGGAATTCAAGATGGATATCGACTCATTTGGGTATGGGATCTACTTTCCAACCTTTAAACTGATGCTAGAAATCATTGAAGTTGGGTTGCAACAAACACCATACTTACACCTTTGCAGACAATATTACCTTGCTTCTATAGAGAATCCCTTCCAGAAGAATATCCTACTATGCACTAAGAATGGAAAATATTTTAGAAAGAGGTTGTTACAACAAATTTAATGAACAATAAGAACCTCTTTCTAATACCATATTCCTTCAGAATACCTACCTCTCCTCCACTTCATTTTATTATCTATATTGTAGTGCTATGGAATAATATATAGTTTGGTATAAACAAATCCATCTTACATAAAAATAGAAGGGGTCAATTAAGGCACTAGAGGGAAAAATTAAAAGACATAGTTGGTATGAAATAATCCATTTAACATAAAAATAGGATCCAATGAAGGAAATGGAAGGAAAAATGACATGGCTCAAATGATTAGCAAGATTTCCAAAGACTCAAGTACCTAGTTAGGCTTTGGTATCTCTCTTCACAATGTGTCATGTCCCCAAATTTGTAACACTGAATATGAAACATTGAATAACAAAATCCAATAAATATAAAAAATATAAGTAATTACAGTTGAGATATTATTTTAATTACAATTACCAAGATTATATTATAATTTTACATATAAAATTGATAATATAATATGAATATTGAATATCATTGTAAGTACAATTATTATAATATACAAATACTAAAATAAATAAAGTAATGAAAAAAATGCATATTAAAAATATATATGCGCATATTAATAATTCTTTTAATAAACTTTTACTTAATATATATTGAATCTCTTTCATAAAGATATATATTAAACATTTGATTATTTAGGATATATATGTGTTAATTCAAGATATATGTTTATTTTAATCATAATTAGTATTTCATATATATATATATATATATATATGTATATGTCTTTCAAAACATAGTTTGAAGCATCTTTCCCTTTCTTTTTATAAAATTTGAAATGCATTGTTAACTAGAAACATGTAAAGAGGTTAATCAATTCAAATAATTCTTTCTTAAACATTGACATATTGATTTCAAAATACCAAAATTAGTCATTCTCTAATGCAATCATAAGTTTTGTAGTAGGTTTTTGCCTACTTCAAAATAGATAGTTTATTTTGTTTTCTTCCTCAATGAAATTCAAAAATATATATACAACTTTATTTCTTACACAAAATTGAAACAAGCAAAACATTTCTTTTCCAAGGTGTTTATGACACAACCACAGAGGAGGATCCTCAAAGAGAACAATCCAGACGGTAGCAAGAGTAACACAATGAAAGCAACACATAATATAGAGGAAAATGTAGGTGCAAATATGTTCATTAATAGAAATCTCGATTACATTCAACCGAAACATCTGGGCTGCCAAATTTGGACTCACAGCCTCATATAACATTTTCAATATTACAACATTCCAATATGTCTATATGCAAGAAAATCCCTTACCGTGATCAATCTTAATCTACTCCAATCAACAAATTATACAACTACTTTATTCTAATGATCTATTACAAGATTTATACTATATTTGTGATTCTGGAAACATCTACATCGACCAAAGATCATTACATTTTCCAATGAAAGAAAATATAACATGCGCATGAATAGGTCAGCCTCAAATTTGAATTACTCTATCAATAGGTGCATAGAATGAACTGTGGACCTATAAGGAAGGTTGGGGACATTCCACGAAACACTTAGAATCACACCGTTGAGATCCGCAAGTCATATAGGATGATACACTTAATGATCAAATTATCCGCTAGGCTTGATAACTATTCTAGTGCTAGTTCAAGAAAATGCCATGAAATTCTAGAAGTGATAACTTGCCTGAAAAAGATCAAATCATGCCGAAATCTTGGAATAAGGAAAATGAACATTCCCACGATGTACACAAAGATGATAAATCCACCAACATGAACTGAGCAAGAACAAAAATAAGAACAAAACTAAAAGGAAAATATTTTTTTGTTGATGCAAGATTGCTAAGAACCAAGGATGCTCCTACATCGGGCTTTTATCTTCCTTTGAATCTCCAACTTTTATAAAATAAAATAAGTATGATAAAATGAATTATATACATTGTAAAAATGATTTTCCTATCATTTTGTTTTGCAACAATACACAATAAATTTCTTCACAACTTTTCCTTTCTTGTTAACATGTTTTACATATTACACCTACTCATATATACAATGAAACATTATGCATGAGTTCACCCAAAAAAAAATTCTTGAGTTACTCCTAGTTTCTCAAAACCCCTTGCTAATTCATCTTGACGAATCTCCCATAAGTCTCAAGAGGAAACAACAAAAGAAGCAATATAGCCAATAGCCCTCCTCCCAACCATAAGATTGATGTTCAATCCACCCTCAAGCTCTAAGGGTCACATAGCTTTCCCTTACACACACCACCACTATTCACAAGGTAACTTAAATAGCCCATACCACATACTATGCATAATGCAAACATCCATGTTATACTTCCTCACCCTAAACCTTAAATAGCTATACACATTAAGAGAAACTAAAACAAGGTGGAACTCCAACAAGACTTAACCAAACACATAATTCCCAACACTACCTCAAGAGGATTTAACATTAAGTTGCACACAAATTCAAAACATAAATAATATTTCATGCATCCTAAACAAAGATCTACAAAGGGGTAGACCTTACCAACTACGTGCAATCCAAAAGGTGATAGCCTTATTCAAGCCTTATTCTTCCATTCTTCCTCTCCCATCCTCTCCTCTATCTCCACCAAGAATCCTCCTTTTCAAAAAGGAGAAAGTGCCCCAAGAACAAAAACATAACCAAAGTGTGTCAGAGAAAAATTCTCCTTGTCATTTTCATGGCCTTTTAGGTCTTGTTTCATGGTGTTAGAACTATGATGCCTTGATTTTATGTTGCCACATGGCTTGACCATGCTTATTTAGGTACTAAAACTCAAAGAATGACGTCTTGCGAAGGTGTTGTGAAGTTTTGTAAGACATTTATACATTCTTCTAGACTCTATTAATTATAATTCACCTAAAAATCACCTTTTTATCATTAAATTCCTATTTTGAAGTGTTGTAAAGTCTTGTAACAAGCTTTCATGCTTTGTAGGCACATCTTCACTATTTATCCCTTTTCATGCTTTATTTGACCCCTTTATGCCTCTCATATGCTTAATTAAGTGTATTTTTTAGCATGATCCCGAAAACAACATTAAATACAACATATTTCTCAACACTTGTTTTGTCCAGGGGACCCATTCGCCATAGGTGGCGAATGAGTCCCTCTTGACCCCAAATTCAAAATATTTTAAATTTCCTTTTGGGATTTTATTCAAAATCACTTGATGTTGGCTTGTGATGAGGTATGAATGGGTAACTAAGGCACAAGTGTGTATAAATATGTGATTTTCACCTCGTTTTACATCTCCTCACTCATTCAAGCATTTCATCTCATATTTCAAGCATTCAAGCATTTTACAACATCAATTCAAGCACTATTCAAGCAATTTGAAGCAACCATTGACATTAATTCAGAATTGCATCATCAAGGGTTTGGTAAGTTAATAGCAATTGCATGTTGTTATTTTATCATTCCTTTGAATTTCATTATTTTATTAAAGGTTTGATTACCAAAAATGGGGTTTGACCAAGGCAAAGCCCTATTCACTAACCTTAAACCATTTCCCCCTATTGTATGTTTGTTTGCAGACCTAGGTATGCATATTTGACAAGATTTTGGTGTTGAATATTGGCTTGCATAAGTCAACTAGGTGCTTCAAGTCAGCCTCGTCTATTTCAAGCTTGGAGAAGGTTTTCTGTTTGTTCTCTATAGAATTGACTTCGGCAACCCAACAAGCAGTGATTTCCAGATCTAGTGTTGTAGAGTTGTCTCCTAATTTTTCAAAAATTTGGGAGAGGACTGATTCGCCACCTATGGTGAATGAGTCCCACCTTAGGACTCAAAATCTAAATTTTGTCAGATTTTGAATCATGATAGACAAAACCGTTTCTCACTAGTTTTCATCAGAGAGGACTAATTCAACACCCTAGTGAATGAGTCCTATGTGAAAAATCAATGATTTCAATGAGCATCAAAAAATTCTAGATTCATCATATTTTTCCTAGGTGCACTTTGATTTAACTCATTCCTTTCTATTCTGCATATTTTCTTCATTTAGTTCATTGTTGCATAACATAATGTGTTTTCAAACATAGCTTTAATTTCACTTTGGCATTCATTTTCATTCATTTAGATCAGTCAATTGCATTTATTTAACTTCATTTAGGTTAGACAACATCACACAACATTATTTGAATGAACCATTAACATTTTTTCTCCTATCTCTCTCCTTTTAGGTGAAAACCCTAGAAGTGCAAGAGTTGTCCATAAGAGCCAAAAATCAACAGTTCACAAAGAAAAAGAGAGAAGCCAAGAAAAAAGAGGAATCCCCTTCTCCTTTCAAAAAGAAGGAATATATAGAAGGGAAAGGGGCAACTAATGAGCCCTAAAACTTCCCAACCACCGAACCAACTCCCATTTTCGCCACTTTTCATAAGTGGGAAATTAGAGTGGGTTTTAAAGTTCAATTAAGTGATTTTATAGAATAAAATAGCCCTACTCTATATACCTACCACCTAGGGCCCCTTTTAAACAATTAAAACCACATAAATACATTATAAAGCCTAAAATAAGTAATGAAATTTAAAGAAGTGACTCAAGGGTCTACTAAGAAACATCTCCCACATGCACTTGTCCCTTACAAAATAAGGTTGAATACATATCCTTGACAATACTAGAATTTTCCAAGAATGACATAAGGGAAATAGCTATGTGACCCCTTCAACAATAGTGGCCAATTTTAACCTGTTTACTCAACCAGAAGGAGGTATCAGTATTTCTCGTAATTAATAGTATTTGAAATAGATAGTATATGAAAAATAATCTTCTAATGATAATCAACTAAGGAATTAAATCTACATATAATTTAGCTCTACCTACTTACATAATATCTTTTAGAGTTAAGAAATAATTTTTCATATTATTTAATATCAAAATATTACCAGTTATCAATAATCTATTTTATCTATAACAATACTACTACAATCAAATATTGAATATCAATCATTACCTTTATATTCACTTACTCATACTCATAATATAAATCACCTAACATGATGAAATCCATTAGTATACATAATGATATTACCAATAACGAAACCTCTCAATCATTACATACATAGATAGGGAATAGACCTCATCTGGCTATCACATGAAATCACAACAACCACTAGTTAGTTAGTTAACAATAAAAAATATAAACTTGATGTATAGGAACACTAATCAATAATGTATATTTCCCAATGTTCACAAAAGAACATAAAATATAGGACATAAACCATTGATGTCTAATAAGATCAATAATGCCACAAGGGGCATGGTATTACATCATTCACTGATATGTGAACCCAATCTTAATGGTATATGTATTTCTATCTCTTCCACCATGTTATGGCATTCATTATACTCAGACATTGTCTCATTGTTAATATGAGAACAAATCTCATTTTGAGTTGTTATCAACCACTATCAATGCAAACCCGATGCTATGTCCCATGTTATCACCTTGTTGCATTTCTCTTATAAGTTGAACCCAGTGAAGGTGTGACACCAAATTTCATAGCTTATGATGAATTTGAAGTTCAATGTTATATGAAGCCTGATTCTTTGTTAAAGGAAAAATATTTCTTTCTGATGAGAATTTGGCCTTATGTCATTGAATGTTCATCCTTCGATGAACTATAAACTCTTGATAGTAATATTAAACAAATATTTCATTAACAATTAAGTTCTCAACAAAGAAAATGTAGTATTATGCACTCAAGATTGATACTAAAAGAATTGAATTTATGAGTTATTTGAGAAATTTTTTATATCCTATCATTATTCTATATTAGTGTATTATTTGTGAAAAACATGAAATAATATGTTTAGTTTGAACTGTTTGTTTGGAATTGGTTTCTGGTAAAAGATATTACTTCTTGTTGTACTTTATAAGGAAATGAAATTGTAATAAGCTGTTTGCAAGGGAAATGGATTTCTATTTTTGTTTTTAAAACAATGTTTACACATACTTATTACTATAATTAAGGCCATATATGTGTATATTCATAAAACAATTATGAATATGTACACATACATGTGATATACCGTGATACCTTGGAATTCCCACGCTTCTGCAAGAGCGGAAACAACTAAGAAACATGAATAACAAAATACCAAGGACACCCAAGATTAGCCAAAAGAGTGGTTCAACGTGAAAAGGAAATTCCCAAATAAATGAAACACAAATATTTTAATTCCTTTGTTGTTGATATGATACCTCTTTGATTGGCCCTTGCTTGGATTGGTCAGGTGCCCCCTTAGACATGACGAAATGACTAAAATGCAAGCTTCAATATGCAAATGATGAACAAAGATGGTTGAATGATTGAAAAAGGCTTGAGGTGATTCAAATGGACAAAGATGTAGTTAAGGAGAGCAAAAGTGCTCTTGGAAATGCCCCCTTGAGGAGGGGGTATTTGAGAGGATCTTGAATTCTCTAGAGAATTCAATGGTCAAGATTGTCTAACAAGACCCTCAAGATGAAGGGCTATGGTGGGTTGAGAACCCACAAGCCCTCACATCTTGACATGTGGAGGGTGAAGTGGCCAAGGGGATATGAGATGGAGGTGAGTTGTCAAAAAGGTACATGAGGTGGAGGAAAGACATGCACCTTGGGGAGTGAGGAGATTTCCTCAAAAAGGGATTCCTTGTCCCCAAGTGGGAGTGAAAAGGACATTTGAGGAATTTTGGAATTCCTCAAAAGTCTACATGGGAAAAGGAAAGGTGGTTGGGGATATAAACATAGGATGATCTAGAGGATAAAAGGTGGGTTCCAAAAAGGTGGGACTTGGTCACATGTGGAGATTGTGACAAGTCCAAGGTTGGTCACATGTGAAGATTGTGACAAGTCCAAGGTTCTAGAAGCCTTGGAAGGATGGAATGTGAATTAAAATTCACATATAAAAAAGAGGGGAATCTATGAAGAATAAAAAGGAATTTAAAATTCCTTGAAAATGATTAGGCTTAATTAATCTGTAATTAGAAGATAAATGAGGATTAGAAGCCAACTTGGTAAAGTTGATGTGACACATCCTAATCAAGGATAGGCATGCACATCCCTAATGAAGAAATTAGGAGATGGATTAGGATTAGATGAAAATGACATGTGAAGAATTAAATAAATGTAATATTTATTTAATTTATTTGATGAAAAGAGGATTAAGGAAGGTAAGGTATTTAATTGTTAATTAAATACCTTAGGATTTTAAGGTTAATTAAAGATATTAATTAAATAATAGTAATATTATTTATTAACTCGATAAGAGGATGTTTAGACGAAAAGTGATAAATTTGATAAATTAAGTGTCCAAATTTGGATGTCTACATTTTGCCCCTCTTTGAGATAGTGTTATGAAGTAGCATCATTTTAGAGAATATTAAAATATAGAACCTAGAAGGAGATGGTTAGATTGTAAAAGATGCCCCAGTCATCAAAGGGATGATCAGGAAGCTGAAGACGATGGGGCAAGATGAAGAGTTGTAGGATGAAGGATTCCCTCGAGAGGACATGCGGTTGAAGAGAACACGCAGTTTCGAAATAGATGATGATGCAAGGAGATGAGAAGATGATGCAAGGTGATGGGTAAGAGAGTAAGCGATAGGAGATGGATGAAGCACAAATGGATTTTAGGACAAAAGGTGATGTTGCCCCAGTCAAGGTACAAGCCAAAATGGGTTGATGATGGATGGAGTGTTGTCAATGAGGGAGTGAAGGATCCCGAAACAACACGAGGATAGGGGAAGGATACATCCCCACCGAGTGGTATTGATGAGGGAAGGATACATCCCAAACATTCACTAAAGGAGAATACCTCCTGATGATGAGGGAAGGATACATCCCAAAACAACACCAAAGGGATAGGGAAGAATACTTCCCGATGATGATGAAAGTGTTGTTGATGAGGGAAGAATACATCCCAAAACAACACCGAAAGGATAGGGAATGATAATAATGGATGATGATGATGATGACGGGTCAAGGCTGGTAACAAGACTAGGGACAAGACCAAGGATATGATTAGATGATTCGGGCTAAGTGGAATGGATGGGGATTGGATAGAGATGTGAGATAAGGATGAAGGATGAATGGATGGGGGAATACATGCAAGACAATAGAATGGAAAATGAGATGCAATCCTAATGCAATTTTCCATCTTCGGAGCACTGATTTTTGCTATAGCATAAGACACCAAGTGCTAGGGTATGTGGAACCAAGGCGAATTAGTGTCGAATGCATAAAACAAACACAACAGACAATAAGGCTACCCCAACACCCCAAAGTCACAAAGACCTTGGTCGGTCCAGGTATTGAGATAACCACAAGCACAAAAGGATGCCCCAGCATAACACAAGACCTCGGAGATCTTGGTGGGTACTATGTGGGACAACCAAGAAGACACAAATAGACATAAAAAGATCAAGATATGCCCCTATGTTGACCAATCAAAACACACCATAATATGATGGATTATGGCGGCCTTGACAAGTGATGATAGGGAGCTCCAAGGATAAACAAAAGCCAAAAACATTAAAAGATCGCAATCACTTTCAAATGTCCTTTGTCATAGGATAGATGGGATAGATGGGATAGATGAGGTCTGTTAGGAAGGATACATCCTGTTGAGACCAAAGATGATGGATATTAAAAGATCGTTATGACGCGGGATGTTCAAAATTGATCGGATCTCATGATACAAGTGGATCTTGTTTGTTAAGAACCAGCTAGATAAGGGCATAGCTTGACGACACGACACAAGGGAGATAAGACATAAGACTGACAAAACCTAAAGACCTAGGGGCTCGGGGGCCGATCAAAGATTAGCCTTTCCTACGTGAAAGCCCAGAGCCCTCGTAGTTCAGTGAAAGGTGGATGATTGACCAAGATGGAGACCTTGATGGATGGTAAAGACGGGACCGACAATAGGAACAAGAGTTGAAGACTGATGATGGAACCCCGGGGGCGGATCAAATGATCGACCTTGCCTATGTGAAAGCACAGGGGCAACGTAGTTCGACTAGACCAAAGACAAACAATGGATAAAGGATGATAAGATGATAGGATAAGTGGATAAAAAGATGGGACCGACAATAGGAACAAGAGTTGAAGACTGATGATGGAACCCCGGGGGCGGATCAAATGATCGACCTTGCCTATGTGAAAGCGCAATGGCAACGTAGTTTGACTAAAGTCTGACAACAAAGGATGGATGAAAGAGGATGAGATGACCCTAGATAAGGGGATAAAAAGATTGGACCGACACGATGGGACAAGATATATGAATGATGAAGTGATAAGATAGATGATGTTGGACGATAGTGACTATATAAAGCTCAGGGATGGGATAGTTATCCAAATTATCAAAGATGAAGTGGGCAAATGACATGCCATATAGATGAATGGTGAAATGATGAATGATGAGATAGAAAAGATGTGCAAAAGAAGCAGAAGTGATGACGATAAGATGGATGACATTGGATTGCATGGGGTAAAGCCTATAGCTAGATACCAATGACAAGGGATTAGGAGATGGGATGAGGGGAGAGAAGGGGGGGGAGGAAAAAGGATTGTTTGGGTGAATTGGATAGAGGGATTAGGATTTGGATGAGGAAAAGGTGACCAAATGGGTAGATGACTGATGCTTGGAATAGGTGGAAGATTACTCAGAATGAGTAAATGATTGATCAAGATTATGGAATGATAAAAGGAGGTTTGATGAATGTTTGAGATGATAGGAGGTTCGATGAAGTGTTGAGATAAGAGATGAAAGTTTGAAGCAGATGAATGGTTACATGGAATGAGTGAATAGATTTATTAGAATGGATGAATGGGACAAAATTGAAGAAGATGGAAGGAGGGATCTTAAGACTTTGTTGCAGATGGATGAAAGCCTAGATTAGGGGTTTGGCTAAGCTCAGATTGGGATAAGATTAAAGCTCAGATGAGGATTGGATCGAAGACTAGAATGATTGAAGGATATGATTGAATTGATTCTACACCGAGTTCCGGGGCTTTAAGGGATGTAAGGTGTTGACAAGCAGATTTTTCCCGATTTGGCAATTTTCAAAAACTGTCAAATTTTGCCATTTTAGGAAACCTCATGGATAGACGTGTGGGAGTCCCAATTTTGTCCAAAAAATACCCATTGGTGAGATAGGATGAATTTCCAACAAACATCCCAGATTCAAGATATGTATTTTGAGCTATGAGTGGAAACAATTTTTTAGAAAACACTAAATTGGGATTTTGGGGGTCAAGATGAAACTTTGAGGCCCCAAAAATGGGTCAAAACGGGGTCCAACCAATTTTTATAAACCTAGTTGGGAATCCACTCGTTAGCTCATAACGCAACCACCCGTCAAATTTCAGCTCAAACGGACACCCGAGTCAAAAGTTATGGCCTCTAGAAGTGTCAGTGTAAAAATCAAAAATTAATTTTGAGAAATCGAAGACATGGGTTTTGTTCGTTAGGAAAAATGACGAACTGGGTCGAAATCAGTTTGTTTAAAAAAGTCAAAAATTAGTAGAAATTTGTGGGGAAAA
>VDFB02204778.1:0-12167 GCA_007258455.2 Sequoia sempervirens | reverse complement strand
TTTAGAAAGCTTATGTAAGGATCGAAAATAGTCAACCTGGTAATGAAGAATTAGATAATTTAATAGTTTAATCTTAAATGGCTATAGTCCCCCCATAAAATGAGTTAAATAATAAACAATTTGTCTATTTAAATTTGGATTATAGGGTGGTTATAAATTATATTATCTTTGGTGAAAATCTTAAATTTTACAATTTTATGGGATGACAATGTGAGATTGGGATGCCAACACATAAGTAGGATGCTAGTGCATTTTGTGGATGTCTATACATCACGACCGCATCCTAGCTAGTGAGCTATGTCTTCTAGTGAGCTAGGTTCTTTCTTTCTATCATTTATCATTCTAAATTCAATTTGCTGATTTTGTATCTTAGTTTCTTGTAAATTAACATTTTACAACCCAAATCACATTAAGGTAAGGTAAAAGACATGAGCTTAATTTCACCATTATATTAGTAAATGGTTGTCAAGTTTTAAATCTCTCAATCCCACTAATTTGAACATTATTATGCTTGAATAAGAGCATAATATATATTAGAGGGTTCAAAACATTTATTTATAATACAAAATCATTTTAAAACAATAATACACACTTTTATTTCTTGATCTAGTGTAAAGCTATTTCAAATCAAATGAATATGTATCCATTTATATAGGGGAAATACACTAGTCGTTTTGAAACCTAAGTTTAGAAGTGCACATTACCACGCAGGATCTAATATGCTTGTTTACTTTAATTTTAAACAATGTTTATTTGTAAAAGTGAATGTACTTAAAATTTTGGTGTTCAAAATGGCTTCAACACTCAACATCTACACCTTAGAAATGGTTGGAAAGATAAAACAACAAGCAAGAAATAGGGAGCGAGTGAACCATAAAGAGCAATATAACATGCATCTTTTAACATAAACAATAATGAAATGGAGAATTCCATGATATATAATTTAAACAAGAATGGAGTTGGAGAGGATGCCATGTAAGAGATGGGACATGGTACTCAACTTTTTAGTAAGATGATGGGTAGTGTATAAAGCACAATTGACATTTAATTAAGAGATAATAAGTTGCATGAAATTAAAATAATGTATAAAATCAAATGGAATCAAAACTTGTAATACATCTATTATTTTTTTATAAATTTACTAATATTTAGAAACTAGTTAAATCCATGGTTTAAAAGATAGTTTTTCTTGTACAATATCTATTTATAAGCTTTGTATAATATAAAACTAGAAGACTAAAAATTTGAATGTGCTCTTTGAACTTATTTTTTATTTGAATTTTTATTGTACACGAGTATCTCTTTTAAACATAATGTTGGGAAGAGTAGTGGGACTAATGTGAACTAGATGATTTATGTCTAATGATACATGTTTGGTTGGGTATAAACTATATATGAAGGCCTTCAAACATCTAATTTAGGATATGCTGTCATTTAAGTATGGTGATATCACTTACAAGATATGGTGGGTTTAGTGACAAGTGGATATCTATGCATTTATTCACTCCGCCAACTAGCAATATTGATATTTTTAAACATAAGAATTTGAAATCATCTTTTAACATAGAGAATAAAAACATTGACATTGTGTCTAGGTTATCACTTGGGCCTATGATTGCCATGGTGCTATAATATGTTTAATTTGCTAACATGTCAACAAATGTTTTGGCATAAAATTAAATTTGATGGGGTGGATCATATGTGGTAATGTGAATCCTTAACTTAAATAAAATTGGACTAATAGGGTTGATCATACATAGTGGTGTGAATCTTGAAACATACATATTACTATCAACATATAAAGGGAATTGAACTCAATATTGATTTTCTAAACTTGTAATCTAAATACATTGTTTACTATTTTTATGATATATACTAGACTACTACTTTGTAGTTGAGGTTTTATTTAAAGACGTGTTCACCCACATTACATATTCAAACCAAATTTATAGTAACAATACAAAGTGACACTTGAAGGTTGAAGAATAAAAATGGGACTATAGTCAAAATAAATTGGGGATAGTATGTGATATATATTCCTAGACTTGACTTTTAGAGGTAGACACAATTTAATAGATATTTTGTGCATTTTAAAGACTTCATTAGTAACATTCATTAATCAACGGGTAAGATAAACACATTTTATTCATGCCAATTACAATAGAAGTTACCTGGGTTTTTAGCAATATTGATTCAAATTTCAGTTACCTGGTTCGTCTTCACTTCTGTGAACTTCAATTTGCAGCAGCTAACCAGAGGACGTTTGACATTTATATTAACAATATAACTGTGGAGTAAGCCTTCGATGCCATTAAAGTGGCTTCAGGGCCAAAGCACCCTATTTACAGAGATTATGTCATTTATGTCCCTGCATATGAATTTGCTATTACAGACCTGTGGGTGCCGCTGCTTCCCAACATCATAACAGCGCCATAATATTATAATGCTATTCTCAATGGACTGGAAATCTTTAGGCTCAATGACAGCTCCGGAAATCTTTCAGGACTAAATCCTGTGGTGACTGAGGAAGTTGTAGAAAACTCAGCAAATGGGCATACAACACTGACAGTAGCAAGCATAAGGGTTTTATGTTAGGAATTGTATCAGGAATCTTCGTTGGTGCAGTCACTTTGCCATATTTGATGGTTTTATGCTTTGCTCTGAAAAGGAAAAATAAGAATGGTAAGGGCTCCCGTGACAAGCCCTTTACTGCTGTTACCGGTCATGGACGAGGGACTACTACTATTAGTACTAGTACTTCAGCCAATAACACTGAATCCAGTGCATTCACGGGATCCTACAGCTATGGATCGACCTCTGCAGCTAGCATACTTTGCAGGTATTCTAGTCTTTTTATCTATGTTTAATTCTATTGCGAGAGTGATTGCATGTTTTGATTAAAGTAAATAGGGACTTCGAAAGGGTCCAGATCTTTGTACAAAAAGAAAGAAAAAGCATCAAGCTTAACAAGAGAACAAAGGGCACCAAGAGGAACAACGACGACGTCACAAGAATGATGCATGTTATATTAATTCATGGAATGGAAATATTACATCAATCTTGCAACAGGGTTTCAACAGGGTTACATGGAATATTTTTCCCTAAAGTATCCAGGACAGTTAACCTAGGTTCCTTTGCCCCAAGAGGAATTGACTTGAAACAGCCTCAATGATAATCTTAAGATTGCTGTGGAGGTGCCGTGGTGTAGTTTGTTATCACGTCAATCTAACACACTGAAGGTCTCCAGTTCAAGTCTGGGCGGCGCCATGTTAATGTTTTCATGTTGGTATTAAAGTCGTGATAATCTTGATGGAGCTTAAACTAGCAGAAAATCTTATATTTGCATCAAGAAGCAAACAGTGATATGTCTCAGTAATTGATAGATATCTTTTGTCTGATTTGTGTTGCAGGCACTTCAGTTTTTCAGAGATTCAAGATGCAACCAACAACTTTGACGACTCACTTCTTATAGGGGTAGGAGGGTTTGGAAAAGTTTACAGAGGAGAAATCAGTGGTGGCAACAGAGTTGCAGTTAAGAGAGCAAATCCAGAATCCATCCAAGGTTCTCGCGAGTTCAGGAACGAGATATACTTGCTGTCCAGGCTTAGGCACAAGAACTTGGTATACCTGATAGGCTACTGTGATCAGAACTCAGAAATGTGTCTTGTTTATGATGATGTTCCCAATGGAACACTGGAGAAGCATATCCATGGCAAGGACCATGGAAGCATTATTTTGTCATGGAAGCAGAGGCTGAAAATATGCATCGGTGCTGCAAACGGCCTTGACTATCTTCACTCGGGGGCATTCCAGACAGTCATACACCGTGATGTGAAGAGTTCCAATATTCTTCTGGATGAAAACTTGAGTGCCAAGGTTTCTGATTTTGGGCTTGCCAAAATAATGGGCACATTCGATCAGAGTCATGTAACGACTTTGGTAAAAGGGAGCTTTGGATATTTGGATCCAGAGTATTTCTACAGCCTGGCCCTTACAAAGAAATCTGATGTCTATTCCTTTGGGGTGGTGTTGTTTGAGGTGTTGTGTGCTAAACCAGCTGTTATGTCTACCCAGTCAGGGGAGAAGATAAATCTATCTGACAGTGCTCTGGAGTCTGGAGTATCTAAGAGACGGTGCTCTGGAGCAGATGATAGACCCCAATTTAATAGGTGACATAACATCAGATTCCCTTCAGATATTTGCAGAGGTAGGAGAGAAGTGTTTGGCAGAAAAAGGTGATGAGAGGCCTTCCATGGCAGATGTGGTGTGGTACTTGGAGTTTGCCCTGCAATTGCATGAAACTGCAACATGTCAAGGCGAAACAATTCATGGTGTCAATTCTGGTGGAAGTTTGAATTGATATGCCACTTTGTAGAGGTGGATAAAGTATTTGAAGTTTCTCTAGATCTGAGAATGACTTTTCTTTTTTTAGATTTAATAATATTTAATATTATGAAATTTAGATGATAGATCATTAGAGTGTGGTCTTAATGTTAAAAATTATTATTCAATTTTATTTAGAAATATCAGTGTCAAATGCTATTATAAACTATAAAAATACAATGTCTCTCATTAATATTTAGTATATCAATTAATTGAAATTCGACAGTACAAAGATCAAGAGCCAAATACCATATCACCCAACAAGACCACTACACCCACAACTGTAAACATCAAGAAAGACAAGTTTACAAAGAGAAAGAACAAGTTTCTAGTAAAGAATGCCAATCAGCCAGGCCACTACATAGGGAAAATTTTTCCCATTGACCCTATTTAGTACATCAAATTTTGATACAAATATTTTGAAGATATATATATTTAAATGCTATAAATCATCTAGTAAGTACTGATATTGTTAACAAATAATAAATTTTGTTTGATACAAATCAACTGTATAATAAGAATTGTGGAGCAACAACAGTCCCTGCTAAGGGGTGCAAGTTTCGAGTGGGATTTTGAGGAGGCAGATAGAAGATGGGGTTAAAGTAGGGTTTTTGGATGGCTAAGGCTATTAGCTCTTCTTGTTTTCCATACACTATTAGGAAGTCTTGGTCTAGGCAACAATGGGGAAGATAATAAGAAAGAATAATGCCCTACATTCATATTTATGTTTTAATAGCACATTTGAATGAAATATAATTTGTAGTTAAATTTATCTCTAAATTGGAGTTAAATGAGCTTTTATAGTTATGTTTTAACAAAGCATTTGAATGAAATATAATTTGGAGTCAAATTTATCTTTGATTCAGTCAGTAGGTTTGTGAGGTTCTTTCTAGTTAGAGATAG
Source organism: Sequoia sempervirens (assembly GCA_007258455.2). Taxonomy (NCBI): domain Eukaryota; kingdom Viridiplantae; phylum Streptophyta; class Pinopsida; order Cupressales; family Cupressaceae; genus Sequoia; species Sequoia sempervirens. The sequence goes on along the minus strand of VDFB02204778.1, from coordinate 6,881 downwards.
ATAAGGAGTGCTATTAGTTGTGAATGTACATCCCTTGTTGAACAATCCATACAAGAACTAGATAAAAGGATAGATATCTAGGAAAATGAAATCAAATTTTTATTTGCATTGGCTAAGTTCACAATTTGATAAGTAAATTACAATGTTTGTTAGCAATATAACTAGTGAATACCAATGATTAAAATTTAAATCTAGTTCTAAAAGCATGTATCGGTACTTGCTTCAACGAGAACAAGGGGTGTTGCATAATGAATTGTGTTTGCAATGTTTCATCATGTTTGTAATAATACTTGCATCCTACTATTAAATTAAATTTTCTAGGCATTTTACAAAGAACAAGTTAGTGTTGATTCAAAACCAAGTAGATTTTTCTTTAGTTAGTGTCTAGACTTTCCAACAAATAAGAAATGTCTCACGTACAACTTGTAGAGTATTTTTTCCTTATTTCAAAAGTGATCACTTACAATACTAATTGAAGGGAAAATAACAATGTCCATGGCTTAATAGGGTTGTGTTTGTTCATTGCAGTCAAGCTCAATAATGGGTTGTTTGAAATTAGACCATGATCAGTTATATGATTATAGTAAGCTCCAAGAAATCTTTCTATTACTTCAATGCAGTTTTGATATCATGATTTCCAACACTTATGCAAAAATTTATTGAACTTGTTTTGTTGATTTAATGTTTGACAACTATGTTTATTGTGCATGGTCATATATGTGTTATGTTGTTAACAAACTAAAATGTTGAAACACAATAAAAAATAATTGACAAAAGCTAATTTATTATCTTTCTGATTTATAATTGAGTTATGTATTCTAATGTGTTTATTCACAAAGCTTTTTTTACTTTTTGTTTGTCTATGTCATTTAAAAATTTTGTTACTAACTTTTAAACAAGTTAATTCCTTCTCATATGAAGGTTTATTTTGAAAGTAACAGACAAAAATAATTGAGAAAATGGTCTATCTAAAACAATACTTATTTGCCTCCCACAATGGATTTATATCTCTTATGTATTTTAAATGCTCTAAGCTAACAATCCTGTAGTTATTTCCCATATAACATTGAACATTTCTACAATGCACCTCAAAGATGAAAAAAAGTGTTAGATTTTAATTTCCAATAATTTATGCCATTGTCTATGTATTTCTATTATCCATATATTGTTTGATTTGTTGTTTATATTCTCTTATACCAAGGAATTTAATTATATATACTATTATTACACACTTAGATCACCTTTAACAAATACAAATGACTATAAATATCAATATTTTTGAATTACATGTTGATAACATTAGACAATAAATATGGTTTCATGAACTAGTATCTTATAGTGATAATAGTAAGATTGCAAAATCTTTGCTAGTTTTGATATGCAATGGATGATAATGGCTTACAATACACATTTAATACAATATCAAGTCTAAGTCTAGGTTATTATTGTAAATTACACTTCTTGATAAGGCTTAGCCCCTTCATAGCTTCTTCATTAGACTTAATATTTGATTACTTAGTATATTAGAGTATAATATTTTCAATCATTAGAATTTTTTATTAGTGGAATATTATTATATTTTGTATTCTTATTTCTAGAAGCTTCTTTCTCCTAGAATAATCTTTGTATTCCTTTAAAAATTTATTGAAGAGGTTTTGGGATTTCCCTTGTTGAGAATAAATCTCTCTTGTTAGTTTTTCTATTTTTTTGCACTCATATCAATCAATATCAAAGTTGAAGGATCATGGCCTTAGATCTAGTTTCCTAAAAGGTTTGATTAACCTTTACTATCTCCCTCCCTTTTTGGTTTCCATAGATCTAGACTCCTTGAGGGTTTCATTTGGCACTCCCTTCTAGATCTTCATTTGTAGCCCAAGATCTAATCTTCTTGAGGGTTTCTTGATTTAACCCTTATTAGATCTATATTCTCTTTTACTCATGTATCGCATTGTAAAAAATTGTAGCTCATTTTTGGGGTCTTCTATGTGGTTTTTGAGGATTTTAACAAGGGCCAAAGTAATACATTCGGTTTGTCGAGAACTTCATTTAAAAAAATTGCCCAAATTAGAGTTGTACATCAAAAGTTATATCCTCTGAAGGTACTTTATTAAAAACCCTCAATAAAAAAGATTTTATTTGTGCATTCCATATTTTAATGGATTCTAAGCAAGATAACCAAGTGAGAAGAGACTTCTAAAGATTTTTTGAACACGACTACTCTTTATTAAATTTTGTAAAATTAGAAAAAAGGCCAAAATAATGCCATGCAAGATTTGATTGTAGATTTTTAAACAACACTCCAATGCCCTATAACCATTTTAATAATGACACTACTTTTAAACTTGTTATAATTGTAAATATCTATCATTTACTATCATCCTTATTATTATTTTTCTCATATAAATCCACTCAATCCTTAATCCAAGGAGGCTACCACACATCAGGTAGTTCTAATTTGCTGAGTTAAGGAACTTAGGTAGAAGCTAAATTGTAATTGATAAACTTTGAAGCCCATTTTGAAAAGGGTGAATGAAAAAGAAAACTTTGCACCAATAGAAGAAACCCTACACAACACCAATACTACCATTCTTTTCACATACTTTTAAATCTATAAACCCTTTATAGAGATCATAGGATGCATCAATGATAGACAGAGGCGGATGATGGTCAACATACAAGTTTTTAAGGAGAAAATACAGGGATTATATGAGGTACTGAGCGTCCCTTTTAACCCCTTCTCTTTTTTTTTGATCCATTCTTTATTGTCATCGAGAAAGGGAAGAGTTGCAGGCAGAACTAAGTTTCATGCTCCTCTAGCTTGAATATATGCCTATCTCAGTAACCAAGGGGTTATCTATCTACAGTATGATTTCAATTTGAGGATCTTGTCCATTATTCTATATTTCACTTGATGTGAATAGATTGCAAATTGTAATCTAAATATATGCATATATATAAAATTTTCCCCTTTAACTCCAAATCCTTGCTATCATTTTGCAGATATGCAAATGTGTGTGTACATCCACACACAAACACATTAGAAATCAAATTTCCACTTTCATTGATATTTATTTCTGTCATTGATCTAGGTTTTCCCTTTCACAACAAATCCTTCTACATATTCATTTTACTTCCTACAAGAGACTGTAAAGAAATTTATGTATTTTTATTTATCTATGCCTACTATTATTATTTTTGTGCTTGGCTGGGTAGAAGGATTAATGCTACAGATTCAAAATGCCCCGAATTGCGGGTTTTCTTTTACTTTACTTTTAAAATGATTGAATTACAAATTTGTAGCTATCTATTTTAGCTATCTATTTTAGTTAATACTGCTGCTATTATTTTATTTTCTCCCATAGTGTTGTAGCTTCCTTCCAAAACAGAAAGAATAATCACTATTTGTTTTTGAAGGTAAAATTTTATTTCAAATATATTCCCTTGCATGGGCAAATTGCCTTATCACAGGGTTTCTTATTAATTTATTTTACACTTGCTGCTCTTTTGCAGCTTCAATGGTGGCTTCTTTGCATACAGATCAACATTTCAATCACCATTTGAAAGAGAGAGCGAGCTCCAGTATCGTTATTTTATTATTATCTATTTATTTATGTGCATATTCACAACCATGCATGTAATTATTATATACCCTACCAAAATTCCTGTTGGATTTCATTTACACATGCAAATTTATTTTTCTTCTATTTGTATATATTTATGTATTTTAAACTGCCAAGCATTTTAAAACTATTGAACAAAAATATTAAATTTTGTATTTTTATTTATTTTTAAGGCTAAGCATACTGGGCTGTAGCGGCAGCAGAGGCCTTGCCTCTCCACAGAGGGCAGTGGTCCTACTAGGTTGCACCCTCAGCAGGGGGCCGAGCCCATGGGGTCGGACTCCCAGCCAGTCTCAAAATATATATATTTTTATTTATTTATTTTATTTAAAAAAAATATATATCTTTAAGTTTCATATTTTAATTTTATATGATATGTTTTGTTTTTATGCAAATGAATGTACAAATTCACATTTTATTTTATATTTGCACAACTGTGTGCAATAAATAGTTCAGCTGAAAATAAATAAGTGTTAATTTAATAAATAACAATGTATATTAATAACACCTCCCACTACACAGATGGTTCAAATCTTAAAAAGGGGGGTTCAGGATATGAACGAGTTAGAAGCTGAGACTGTAGATTTTTTAAAGACACAAATTTAGTCAAGGTCGGCTTTTGTCCTGGTTTTGGTTCTATACCGCTGGCCTTTTGATGGGTCATAGTTTCATCGGGTTGTTATTTTTACATCCTTTCTGACTGTGATGTCTTTTTTGATTCTTTCTTTATTTTGTAAACTTTGTGGTTTCGGGTCTCTGTAAAACCTATTTTTTTCTCTTTCAAAAACAATGTATATAAATAAGTTAAACATTTGTAAGCTTTAGGGTGGGATGGGTAGCTCCTCTGGTGGTGGCGATGGTGGTGGCATTTTTTCAAATTTGGATGAGGCAGGAAATCTAGAAGAGGCTCCTGGTGATAATGGCGATCGGTGTGTTAATGCGAGAGTGATGTCAAGTAGCCCCGTCGCGCCAGCGCCGTGTCCCTGCAAGCCAACGCCTTTCGGAAGCGATTTCAAGATGCCCGCACCTGCCCGCCTGCACCCAGCTCCCAAAGCCTAAACCGCACCCATTCTCGGAATGGGAGTGATGGGACTCCTAGTGTAAAGGGTTTTGAGTCTGACAAGGTTAAGAGTGCTTTCTTGTCATGCTATCTCTCGAATGGTCAAACTTTTTTGGTGCTAAGCCTAAGGGAAAAACTACCTCCCCTCTGGTGCCCTTTGTTGCAAATAAAAAGACTGGGGAGTACTCTGTTTTGGTCCCGAACTGTATTGTTGATAAAAGAATGTCAAATATGGACTTGGTGTTGTTGGGGTAAATTTGTTGGTCCTCAGCCTCACATTGAGCTCGCCCTGTTTACTATTGTAGACATGCAAAATTTACATTATGCATTCGATCGGATTCAGTCAAATTAGCTCTTACATTAGGCAAATTCATCACTTTCATCCATTCATTAAATAATTTCATTTATCAAATAAACATTATCATTCAACCTTCATCTTGCATCATCCACTTAATTAAATAAATCAGGACTTTATTTAAATCAAATCTTAAATTATATTCCATCATTTTCTGATTTAAATAAATCAATTATCAAAGTCTTGAAAGTCAAATCATATAATCAGCATTAATCAGCATGATCATCATCTAACTCTAATCTAATACTAATCACATCCCACTTGCATTATCTAGATCTAGCGACACTCTGCACAATAAATCACTTATTGATTTATTAAACCTCTATTTTCTCTCAACATGACAAGTCAAAATGTGGCATTTATTGCTCTTCTTCTTGTCCCCTCTCAAAATTTATTGCAAATTTGCAGAATTCAAAATTTCCCCCTCTTGGGCACTCTTCCCAAATCTTGCACATACATCAACTAATCACATGATGACAAGTGACCTCAACTCATTGGCTTGTTTTTAATCCCACATTGGTCCCTCTCCAACACTTGGCATTTTGAAAATATTTAAATAGGTGCATCATCCTCAAGCAAATCCTTCACAATTTCATGCAAGGTTACTCTCTTCATTTGAGATTTGATCTTGTTCATCATCACTCCACCATCTTCATTGCATTTTCAATTTGAACTTTGATCAAGGATTGGGAAAGGGTCACTAGCACATGTGACACCAATCCAACATGGAATAGGTAGCTTGCTTTTGTTTTCATAATGTTTTAGTCTTTATATTATCATTTGTTGCATTTTTGAAGGCATTTGCAATGTATTCCATGGAGGTATTTGCAGATTTGTGTGTTATACTAACCCTTCTAATGAGTTTTTGAGGTTGGTCTTACATTGCAGATTTAAGGTACTTCATCTTGGCGCTAGAAGGAGGGCTGTTTTAATATTCATTTTAGCATGATCTGTTTCACCATAGATAGTACTTCTCAGTTCTAAATCATTTAACAAAGTTATCTTATGCTTTGATTTTCTAAGACGGTATCATAAGTGGAATTGCAAGTTCAAATGATTTTGCCATATATTATGGACTGTTCTTTCGTAGCACAACCTTTTGAAGCTTATCTTTGTTATATACATTGCTAGATATTTCTAGGGTTATATTTGTCAATGGAAAGCAAAGAACATTTACATTTTCAAGCATCCTAGATTCACAAGCTCTCAATGACTGTCGCTTTTGCTCTTCGTATTTACTTTGTTTTTAGCTTCTGTATATGCCTTATAATCATGTTACACACACTTCAATCTTCCCACTGATTGGTAAATTTAGAGTAAGGAAATTTATTCGCTGGTACACTGTATTTTGTCTGACAACTCCTCAAATCTTGATACTAATCCATCCACAGGTTCATTTGCTGGAAGGTGCAAATCTGTGCAAATAACAGGTAATCTTTGCAGGCACGGCAGAGGTTTGCCCATATTTAGCACCAAGGACATCATAGCTCCACATGGTCTTTGCAACTTTCATCACTGTTTTATCCACTGTCACTTGAGAGTATGTAATTTCATGAAGTAACCTCTATAACGGTATGGCCCTCCCTACAATTTCAATGCCTGCAAAAAAATATTAATGGGAAATTTCTGCTGCTCTGTTGAACGATTTAAATCTCCATGGCATCCTTCCTGCATAACTCTCCAATGTTTCTCTCGGACCCTACTGTTGTGACAATCAACCGCCAAAATGAGCTGGAGGAATTTGTCTTTACACTTGCCAACTGCATTCAAGATTTTTTTTTGAATAACATTCTAGGCGCGGGTTTACACCTGCCAAACGCATTATTCTGTCAATTAAATTGAAGTT
>VDFB02204777.1:0-19709 GCA_007258455.2 Sequoia sempervirens | reverse complement strand
TATATCCTAAGTTAAAGATTTTTTTCTCACTCGCTTCGTCCTCTGGCCGTGTTTGAACTTCCTACGCGCATGGTGGAATCTTCCCTAGGGGTACCCCATGGGCCCCCCTGCCCATGCCTGACCCTAGCCTTGCCTTTTCTCTTACGAACTTGTGTCTCTCAGGAGACACTCTTGGTGGGACGGTCTTTTGACTACATATAACTCTGAGCAACCCGTGTCGTCGGTTGAAGTGCTAGCGATTGTGATTTCGTCTGATACCATTGGGTGGAAATATGTTTTAAACTATAGTAAACAGGAAGCTATCCCTAAGCTTCCTATTGGGGATGAGTTTATTGTGTCAGGGACTGATTTCACCATTTCTGACTCAGTCAGTGATAGGATTCTCTCATCCATGGAGAATGCTATTGTGGGTAGGTTTTATCCTTTCGACCTGTTGTGGATATGGTCCATAAATGGGTGGCTGTTAAGTGGCGACTCAAGGGGAGTGTGGAGATCTGTGCTATGTCAAGTGGACTCTTTCTTTTCAAGTTCAAGGCGTCAGATGATCTGGTCACGGTTCTATCTACTAGACCTTGGGTCTATGGAAAACACAGCTTAGCCTTATGTCGCTGGAAGCTTGGGTTTAACCAGGAGGTTGATCTAAATAAGTCTACACCGGTTTGGATCCGCCTTCCTGGGTTACCGCTTGAATACTGGGATGATTCTATTTTTAAGAGCATTTGTGATTCTTTGGGTCACTTTATCACCTCTGACTCCATAACCAGGTCAAAATCCAGGTTAGTGTTTGCCCGCTTCTATGTGAATATTTGTGTTAACAAATCGTTATTGAATATTGTTAAACTCTGTTCCAAGTTTGGATCCTGGGTCCAACCAGTGTGCTATGAAAATGTGGTGGTCTATTGTCAGAAGTGTGCCAAGCCTGGTCATCTAATCTCTAACTGCAAGTCTTCCTTTAATAAGGACCTTAAAGTTGGGGTCGGTTCTGCTCCTTTTGGTCCTACTATGGGGAGTACTGACGCATCCAATGGTGGTGCTTCTCCTTCTTCTGTAGTCGCTCCTAGCAAGGAAGCTCTAGTGTTGGAGTTTAGGATTATTGACGAACCCCCTGTCCCAGGAGATCCAACTTCTGGATCTAGGACAAAGATTGATCTAGCTAAAGGTCTAGCTAAGTTGTCTCTAACTAAGATAGTGGCTAATGTAGTGGTTCTAGAAGTTGATTCGGCTGCACACAAGACTCTAGAGGATGAAGTATTTGCTGGTGATGTGCTGATAGAGGTAGGCTCTATTTGCACTAGTGAGACTATTGGTGAAGAGGGTGAAATTTGGGAGGACTTGGGTTTGGGTGAGGCGACTGGTCTTATTGTAGAGGATTCTTCCCAGGTACCTATTGCAGATGAGGAGAATTGGATAACCCCAAAGAAGAGGGGAAGGAAGAAAAAGGCTGATGTGGGAGGAGGCTCAAAGCCAGGTAGGTCTAGCCATAGGTCCACCCACCTGCGAAAGACCACAAATGAGATTGCATTGGGAAAATAGAAGACATTGGAAGTGTCTTCAAAGAAAGGTCAAAAATGAAGGTAATGTCTTGGAATATGTGGGGGATGAATAGCTCCCATAAGGAACTTGCTCTGAAGAACTATGTTTCGGAACATAATTTAGATGTCCTACTACTACTACAAGAAACTAAAATGAAGAAAGCAAATTTTGAGAATGTTGCTAAGTATGTTTGGCCTGGGTCATCCTTCTCTTACAGTGATGCGGATGGGGCCTCTGGAGGTCTTGCTGTGCTATGGAACCCCTCCAGACTTAGGGGTACTAAATTTTTCTACTATAGGAATAGTGTTGGGGTTTCGTTTAATTTCCCTGGGGGCTCGTGGTCAATCATTAATGTCTATGCCCCAAACCTTAGGAATGCTAGAGTTGCTCTTTGGTTGTCATTGGTAGACTAGATAAAAAATAACAATGGTTTGCATTGGATGGTTTTTGAAGACTTTAATTCCCCACTATACCCCTCTGAGAAATGTGGTGGGCTGATGGACTACTCTGACAGTATGGCTGACCTAGCTAGCTTTTTGAGTTCAACGGGCTTGATTGATATAGATTTATCGGGTCAAGCTTTCACCTGGTCTAACAGACGCATGGGTAATGACCTAATTCAAGTCTGGCTAGACAAATTCTTGTGCTCCAACAACTAGTTCGGTCAGATCAGGGCCTCTCTGCGGGCTCTACCTAGGACAATGTTTGACCACAACCCCTTGCTGCTAACCTCGTGCGACTAGTCTGTTGTTGGTCCTTTTCCTTTCCGCTTTGAGATCATGTGGAATTCCCACCCTGATTTGAAAATGAAAATTGTTGAATGGTGGAATATCTCGGTTCGTGGGTCTCCCATGTTTCGAATCTCCTTTAAGATAAAGCACATAAAATGTATGGTGAAGGGCTGGAATAAAAGGGTCTTTTGGGATGTCTTTCAATAGAAAAGAATATCAGGAGATAAGTTGAAGTTGATTCAAAAGAGAATGGAGGAGGGTGATACTAGCCTCTCCACTTGCATCCAAGAGAAAGAGTTCCAGGAAGAATGAGAACAAATTCTCAAGAAAGAGGAAGTTTTTTGGAAACAAAAATCCAGGGTTCAATGGTTGAAAGAAGGAGATAGGAATACCTCCTTTCATATTTCTACTATCAAACATAAGAGGAGAAACTAGATAAACACGTTGCACAATGCTCAGGGTGAGGTGGTCAGTTCACCCCCCCTTATTGGTTTGGTGGTTGTGGACTACTTCCAGAAGGCCTTTGAGGCACCGACAGATGCTCCTAACCTGGCTCTTGATAGTCTGTTGCTAGACTCGTTACCGAACCTAATTTCTTAGATTGACAATATGGGGATTCTCTATCCTATTATGCCTAAGGAAGTTAAGATGGCTACCTTTAGCATGGGGGCATTCAAATCTCCGAGCCCTGATGGTTTCCCACCGACCTTCTTTCAGACCTTTTGGGAGATTGTTAGCAAAGACCTTATTTTGGCTGCTCAAGATTTCTTTAAGACAGGTAAGATTCTTAAGGAATTAAATCACACTTTCATTGCTCTTATCCCCAAGATAGCTAATCCTCAACATATGACTGACTTTTGTCCTATAAGCCTATTCAATACTTTTTATAAAATCCTCTCCAAAATTTTGGTTAACCGTATCAAACCACTTCTTGATAAAATCATCAACCCAACTCAGAAAGGTTTTGTGCCTGGTAGGCGTATCCTTGATGCTACCATCACAAAAACTGAACTCATTCACTCCATGGATAGATGTAACTATGATGGTATGGCACTTAAGCTTGACATATCCAAGGCCTATGATAAGGTGATATGGAATTTTGTTCCCAAATTCCTTGCTAAGTTTGGTTTTAATCAATCTATGATAGACCTAATAATGGAATGTGTCACTATGGTAAAGTAATTTGTTCTGATTAATGGCTCCCCTTTTGGGTTTTTTAATGCTGGGAAAGGTTTCAGACTGGGAGATACCATGTCTCCCTATTTATTCATAATGGTGGCGGACGTGCTAAGCAAGAAATTTTCCAGAATGATGGTGGAGGGGGCTATCAAAGGGATCAAAGCTGCTACTAATCTTCATCCAACGGTGAGTCAACATTTTTTGGACGATACCTTCCTATTTGGGAAAGCTTTGGTGCTGGAAGCCAGGAAATGGAAAAAGTGTCTTAATAACTACGTGGCTTTCTCAGGGCAATGTATCAACTAAAACAAAAGTATGATTTACTTCTTTAACAACACTCCTAATCTGCAGATCTGGGTCACTATCGTTCTGGGTTGTTAGAGTGGTTCCGTACATTCTGTCTATCTAGGGTTGCCCCTTATTGTCAAAGAAGTCACTCAAGAGTTTTGGTATTCCATTTTGAGAGGATTCAACGTAAGCTTTCTAGGTGGAAAGGTTCTTTGCTCAGCCATTTGGGTAAGCTTCAACTTCTATCAATTGTTCTTCAAGGTATCCCAGTTTTCTTCTTATCCCTGTTCAAGATGCCTAGATATATTGCTGAGAAATTAGAGAAAATAAAAAGGTCCTTCCTCTAGTCTGGTACTGAGGAAAAAAAGAAGCTTGCTTTGGTTAAATGGGATAAAGTCTGCCAACCTAAAAGTTGTGGTGGGCTTGGAATAAGAACTATTACTATTTCAAATAAAGCTCTCATGGCCAAGGTGGGGTGGGATCATTTGAGGGATAAAAAGGATTGGTGTGAGATAATGAATGCTAAGTATCTTTTGAGTAGACCTCTAGTTAACTGCCTCTCGGAGGCCCACCCTCAATGGTATCTGGTTTGGAAGGGGATTTACAGCCTTCAGGATCTTTTGAGGAAAGGGATCAAATGGAAGATTGGTGATGGAAACAAAATCAGATTATGGGAGGACACTTGGTTGCTTGACTTCCCCTTGGATTCTTCTGAGTTCAGAGTCCTTATGGGTCGAGTTGTTCAAGTGTTTGGCATTCATATTAGTGACTACCTGATAGGGCCTTTGGGAGCTAGGAAATGGAAGGTGATTAGTAACTATTGTCCTTTATCCCCGAATCTGTGTATTCTTGCTAAATCCCTACAGGAGTTGCTCACTCTTACTAGAATACCCCCTTCAACCCGTGGGGACGAGTTCTTCTGGATCCATGATCAACAGGGTGATATTACTGTGAACCTAAATCCTATACCTGCAATAAGACAATAAACAAGCAACAAGTTAGATTCAAATGCAAGTTAGAATGTAGATTCCTCAAGAAATCCATTTATCAATGCTCAAAATAGGAAAAATGAAAGCAATATAATGAGAAATCAATAAAAGAGATTAAATCCTATGAAAGCAATGTAAATTCTTGATCTCTTGAGGGAATTGGTGCCAATTTGATGTGAAAATTGGCCCTTTCCCAACTCCAATGCTAGCTTTGATGATTTGATGAAGATTGTGATCCACTTTGATGAAGAGTGATGGGTGCTTCAAGACAAAAATCTGCATAACCTAGCTACAAATTTGAAAATATGGATGAAGATCACAAATATCGATAGCAGTAAGTTTCCATCTGTAAATCCAGGATGGAGTTTTCAAATTGATATGATTGAACCCTACTATAGGAATGAGAAAGTTACTTAAGAACGTCCCAAAAATGGTTAAATGTGAATTGGCAATTCAGCCAACAGACAAAAGCGCCACTCTACTGGCCATGTGAACGGATGGAGATGCAAAAAAGCCTGAAGAATGTGCCCAACGCAATGTTAATGACCGAAATCTGTTGAAAGTTCGCGCATAAGAGGGAAAAGAAGGTGCATTGAATGCCACTGGCCTAAGGCAAAAGATCTCAGGGGCGGTGGAGTAACGTCTTTGTCTGGCGACAAGTCCACTGATTCTTGAATCTGGACTCTGGAACATTCCCAAAATGCCTTGCTGGAAGCGACAAAGTCCACTTGGATTTTGAATTCAAATTTGGGGAATATTCCTTAAAAGATGCCTTGTTGAAGAAAATAGAGATTTAATAAATCAAATAACTCTATTTTCATGTGCAAGTGGCAAAAGATGGAGGATGGGACATGAGAAGAGATTAAATTAATCAAGGTTAATTAATTTAATGAAGGGATTAAATGATGTGACCTATTTGACTTAAATTTGTGGATTTATTTAAATCCAATATGAGAAGAATATGACAACGGATTAATTAAATAAGAACTTTTGATTTATTTAATTAAAATAGATGATGTTAGATTAAACTAAATAAGGTTTTAATTTATTTAATTTAATAGATAGACTTTAAAGATTTAATTAAATAAAATTAATTATTTAATTAAATAGGATAATTAGATCAGAATGGTTAATTTAATTATCGAGAAAGGATGACTTAATTAGATAATTGATTTATTTAATTAAAAGAGGAATATTGATGAATTTAATCAGATAAAGGTATTTGATTAAATGGTTAGACCAAAGGATGATTCAAGATGAAACGATGTTAGTGGTCAGGATCAGATGTCCAATGTCAATCAGTACATTTTACGTGTCTACACTTACTGTGAAAACTGCTTACAAACAACTGACAGACCAGGGTGTGGTGAATACTCTGTGGAAGAAAGTTTGGAATCGATACATGATACTGAAAGTTAATTTCTTCTAGTGGACTATGTGTCACAACAAAATTTTGACGCAGGACAATCTAAGGATAAGGGGATTCCAAATCCCCAACAGATGTTTTTTGTGCAAAATCAATGAGGAAACTGTTAATCATCTGTTGTTACACTGCTCCTTTGCTCTAGAAGTTTGGGAGCTGGCATTTGAAAGATTGGGGATTCAGTGGATTATGTGTAAAGATATCATATCCTTTATTCTAGGTTGGTCTAGTCCCTTTTCCCATCCTCTAACTATGGAAATTTGGAACCAAATTCCTCCCATTATTTGTTGGTGCTTATGGAAAGAGAGAAACAACAGGATTTTTAGGAACACTGAGATGAAACCGAAAGAGGTTTTTGGTATTGGGGCTTGTTTCATTGAGGAAAATATTTCCCTTTTTAATGGTAAAATCCTAGATATTGGTCCGACTGAGATGGAAATAAGCATGGCTAAAGTTTGGCACCAAAACCTAGACGCCAATTCCTATGATAACTCTAAAATTCTTGCTAGGAGAGCTACCATTTGGAAACCACCAGATGGAGGCTGGTTCAAACTTAATTTTGATGGGGCTACTAAAGGCAACCCTGGAAGAGCAAGTATTGGAGGAGTGATTAGAGACCACCAAGGTTGTTTGGTGGTGGGTTATACTGGGGGGATTGGTATTCACTCTTCTATGATAGTGGAAGCTCGTGTGCTGTTAAAAGGCTTACAGATAGTTGTTTCTCTGGGGATTGAGAACCTTCACATTGAAGGGGACTCAAAGTCCATTACTGATGCTATAAATTGTGGCAGACTGTTGGGATGGAACACTAAGGATATTCTTCTTGACATAAGGTTATTAGTGTCAAAGCTAAATTTAAATGCGGTTAGTCATATCTACAAAGAGGGCAACCAGGTTGTGGACGCACTGGCCAATCTAAGCACACACTGGAAAATGTCCAAATGTTGGCACGATTTAAGTCTTTTTTTGCCAAATATTCAGAGCATTATAGTTAATGAACAAGCCCTTACTTGAATTTTGATGATTACAATGCATTTGCTTAGCTAGATTACAGGGGGACCCACTTGCTTATTCTTCGGGTTGTGTGGTTTGCTGGAGGTGATGAGATGGATGATGAGTTGTATTGAAGGGATGGAGTGCAAGTGGATCTTTTCAAATTATAACAGGAAGACGAATTTAAAAAAATAAATTATGATTTTCTGCGGCAAGTACCGATTGATTATTTCTAACCGGGTCTGTACTTGGCGTAATCTCCTGATGGGGAACTACTTAAACTCTAAGATTTTCAAATTCATGTTTTTTGATTTTGTTGTGACCTGTAATTATGATACTAAGCTCCTTATTGGATTTTTTTACTCGCTTTTTTGGTTTCCCACCTTTTAGCTTCCTTTGAAGGGTTCACTAAAGTTGGCCAACCTTTTAAACTCATCAAATTAGAGATTTCTAACTATAGCCCCACGGCTAGACTGCCTAGATTTTTGTGCCTTTGCGACGTGGAAGGCAATCCTTCCTTGCCTGGCATGTCCTTCCTTATCAGCTGTTTGCACGATATGATATCAATTTATGGCTATGCTAAGGTGTCTTTGGGAAAGCTTCCTACTCGTGCGTGTGACCTGTCTGTTGGTTTGATGATCAAACTTGGCAGTTCTCGACTTAAATGTCTTATTGTGTGGGGTATGCTTCATCTAGCTATTATCTCTAATTTTTGGTGTTTTCAGAGTTCCTGGTTACTCTGTGTGAAGTGTAGAATTATGGGAGGTGAAAGAGTGTGGACTGAGCCGGATAACTGCAACGAATTTCACAGGGATCCGCTTGTCTGGAATATTTGTGTTGAAGGTGGTGTTGCTCCTCTCATGGAGAGGCTGGTGGTTCATGACCCTAATCTGTCCACTCAATTCATAAATTTGTGGAAGAATTGTCATGTTTCCATGGGTGGCATCTCCTTCATGGTGGATGAGGATGTTATTGCGCATGCGATAGGTATGCAGAGTACGGGTATGAAGCATCCTAAGCATTCCAAGACTCAAGATAATGAGAGCATGAACAAATTTTTCATTGGTGATGAGGTGCCGGTGCGCAACCAGTCTGGGTTCAATCGAGAGGCTCTTCCGAATCTGTGGGACCAGGTGTGTTTGGCTTTGATGAAGTATATCACATTAGAAGGGAGGTACAAAATTTACTTCTTTTACCATTTTCCTTTGCTAAATCACCTTAGGCGTAAAGTTCTTTTGAGCTTTCCCTTTTTCTTGTTGATTGACCTTGAAATTTCTGTTGAAAAGTGTATTGCTTCAGCCGTTGCAAACCCCAATCAGCCTACTCCTCTCCTGCTCCATCAGGGTCTTATTCTTAGAATTTACCATTTTCACCTTGCTCTATACCCGCCTAAACCTATTTCGACCGTACATATTGAAGAAATTGAGAACCCCACTGTGCCCAATTTATCTTCGGTAGAGTCTAAAGGCCCTGTCAAAAAGATTCACCCGGTCCCTACTGAGAAACCAAAACTTCCTACCAAAAAGCTCAAAGGTATTGAGGGTGCTGCCCAAGCCAGTGCGGCGGTTAGCCTATGTGACCTTAAGTCTACCCCTGTAAGGACTCCTAGTAAACCTGGTCTGAAGAAGAAGGTTAAGGAGGATAAGGTGCCTCAAAATAAAGGAAAGAATGTTTTCAGTAAGGATTCCTTGGGTGATACGGTGATGGCGGATACCATGGGGTCTGGCTATGATGCAATTATAAGGCGTTCAGGTAGGCTTACTAAGAACAAAAAGAAAGTGTAGGTCAAAGACTTGGAAACCGAGAAGGAGCTGTTAGATAGCAAGGATAGCTGTGTGGAGGTGGTGTTGGAGAACGATCTTGGTGAGAAAGCCAAAGGTCCCTCTTTGGTTCCTGACCCAGGTGGTGATCTGCATGAGGTTTCAGCCTCCCACTCTTTGGAGCCGATGGGAGTGGAGCAAAATTTTCCTGAGTACATTGCGAGTGGTGGGGAGGAGGTTAGATCGTTGAAAGAGAGAGTGGACAGCCTGGACAAGAAATTGTATGGGCTGACTCACTTCACGGTCAGGATGATCCACTGTGTTACTAGTACCATATTGACTGCTATGAAGGAAGAGTTGGAGATGAAGACCGAGAACCACCTTGTTTGGGTTGAGGATGATATGGTTTAGCTGCTGTCGAAGAAATGGGAAAAAGCCAGCTATTCTATTGCTAGTTAGCTGTTGGTCCAGTGTGCTGTTGATCCATGGTCGGTTTTGGTTTTGGGGTTTTTTTGGTGTCTAGGTTTGTTTAATGTTTAGTTGTTCTAGTTCTTTCTAGCCCTTGGGGCTCTCTGTGTAGGGTACAACACCCTGTAAATGCTACTTATCATATAAAACACAAATAGATCCTTATCATATAAAACACAAATAGATCCTTCTCCTATGCATTGAATTTTCTCTTGAGGTAACGACAATATATAAATCATTATATAGCTTAAATCTATTGTCTTGTACACTTTACATATGCATGACTTAATTACTATTTACAAGGCAACACAATAATGCACTTGCATTATTTAAAGTGTTTAAAACATATTAACCTTAGTGTTATATTAATGTACTTAAATATATTTATTAATACTTTAATTATATATTATATATATTTATATATATATAAATCATATGTATATATATGTATATATAAATCATATATATATATATACATATACATATATATATATACATATATATATATAGATACATATACATATACATATACATATATATATATATATATATTATGTGTGTGTATATATATATATATGTATCTATATACATACATATAAAAATGCAATCCAAGGATGTATTGCATCCATATTATTACATGCATGCATCCATATGGATTTATAATACATATATATACATATATAGATTATATATACATATACAGACACAATACATATATGTGATTGCCAGGCTGCATATTACATACAGATTAACATTACACATATTACATATATATATATATTACAAGCATTACGTATTATATATATATATTATTATTATATATATGTGACATACATATATATATATATGTATGTATGTATGTATCTATATATATATATATATATGTATGTATCTATATATATGTCTATATGTATCTATATATATATATACATATATATGTATATGTATATATTTATATTCGTAATCTCAAGATTATCAAATGCATTAACTGTCAATTTAATAAGTATATCAAAATAACAATTATACATAAATATATAAGTATAGTGATATATATGTATATACATTATTATATACACATTAATATATATATATATATATATATATATATATAATATTATTTTAATATCTTATACAAGCACACATACTCTCATTTCCATCAATTGTTATATATACATAAAGTGTATCTACATCAATTAAAAACACATAAGGAATAACTCACACATGACAAAGAGACTCAAACACTTAACCCAAATCAAAACATTCAAAGATAAAATCAAAATGTCTTCAATCCATACCAATTACTATTTCCCAAACTATTGACTCGATTTCACTAAACTAGAGGTGAGTGTGTGAAAGCTCAGTTAGGTCTTATTAAGGGTTACCAGACCAAGCCCCTCTCCTAAGTGATACTTCCCCTCTCTTTTGGATGCTCGACCTGTTCCTGCATTCAACTTAGTACAATACCAAGGTAATTAGCATTCACATTAAATCCATTTACATCATAAAACATTTATATCGACAAAGCATTAAAATGTTCACATTGCAATACATATTATTTCATTGCATTTCCTCAATACAAAACATATTCATTCCTTTGAAATCAATAACATCTTAGTGCATATTTCAACATTTTTTTCACCTAGTAAACATATTAAAGTCACAAATTGCATTTATCAACATTTTCACTCATGAACATGTACAAGTAACTTAGTAACTATGAAATAGGGTGTAACATACTTCCCCCCTTGTGAATCATCGTCCCCGATGATTTTAAGTCCTAAACATATATATAAAGTCTAATAAAGGTTTTCCTTCAATTTTCTCATCATGTAAGAAATAAGTATATTTCCAACTAATCTTCCCTCATAGCACGACCCCTGCATTCTCATCCTTCCTGGACCTTGCACCGAGTGACTACGCTAACGTGCAGGAAGAACTTGTGTAATTCTCACATACCTTCCCTCTAAAATACTATACATCATAATTATATTAACTCCTTTGTACTTTATAAGTACAATATGACCATATCCTATATGACACCTATACCCTAGTGATTGGAAAAAATGTTCTCATTGGCTAATGCAATTATCCTTAGTGTAACCCAAATAGAAAAAGGAATGTCGGTGTATTGTACACTACACCATGGGTCCCATCCTTTCTTTTGGTGTTTATGCCATCAGAAAACTCAGAAGCCAAGACCATCCATCACTGACACAACCATCTGCCTTAAGTATAATTATACTGCTTTATTATTTTAAGCTTGCATCAACAAGTTTTCCTTGACCCTTTGATTTATTATTCTATTTATGACAAATTTTTGGTCCTAGCTTCTCCCAAATTTTAGGAATTTCAACCCCTCTTCCATAAATGGATTAAATTCTAAAAATATTCCTCAAATCCTCCAAGATTGGATTTATTCCTTTTGCCTAACTGGCTTACTTTAAGTAATAAATTGAGCATTCATTCTATTGATTTTTTCATAAGATGACCATGGTTTACACAGAACCTTATCATTATTTGCTTGTTCCCATATGAGATAACCTTCTCAGGAACATTAAACAACTACTTCACACAATATGTTATTTAGGGCTGATATCCTATAAATCAAATTTCCCAATCTATATCGGTTACCTTGGTGAGTCTATCCACCATAACATTATGTCAGTTCCATTGACATAGAAATATCAAACTGTTCTAATGATCTACCACTCCCTCACTAGAATTTCATAAGAGTATTCAAGTCCTACCAATGACGACATCATGTCTTCATCCTCTGGCATATTGGATGTCAATTTTCTACATACCTTGCAACATCTTACTCCATCCCCTTCTAGATTATAGCAGTTTCCCATTTGTCAAATAATTTTTTCATCACTATGTGTCCAAAGTACGACATCAATTTACCTCATTCATTCCTTAATATCCCAAATTTTGGGTATATAGGTTCTTTCTCCGATTCATAATAGTCCATCCTGACTAAGTGAAACTTCTTTTATGGACTTATTCCACATTCGGTTCTCAAAATATAATATTTAAATATTGATGGTAGAGCTAAAATCCTTCCTCTTAGGACATCCATATCTTGGATTTCTTTCATCCTTTATTCATTCCCAAAGTTATAATCCAATTTTTAGCTCAATCCATTTCTTCTAATGATTGTTTTATATTAGTTGAGTAACAATTCTCATTACATCATGTTGGTTCGATGTTATCTTCCAAAAGATGTCAACAATTATTTCATACCTAGTTTCCAAGTATGAACATTTTTATGACTCAAAATCATGAGTACACAAATCTTCCCTCCCTATTTCATAGGTGATAATTTGTCCTTCTATGATCAAGTATACTGATTGTCTTTCTCCAAAGTATCAATGATATTAACAATTTGTTCTTCCAAAATAATTTCATATAAATTTTTTATTGCAAATATTTATTTCTCATTGGTCATAAATCTTGACCTTCCCTCTACCTTTCCCTAATAATTCCAATACTTTATCCTTTTAACTTTACCAACCTTGTTGTGGTCATATAAAAATTAGGTTGTAGGTCTTTGAATCATGACTTATGGAGAAGTCAAAAGTTCTTCCAAATTGAAATTACATTAATAAACTTCGTTGTATGGGATACTTTATCTGAGTCTATCTACTCTCCTTCTTCCCCCCTCAGTGTTTCCACAATATTAGATCATCTTAAAGTTGAACTCTTAGCAAACATTTGCTTTCCCCAAATTGAATTGATTTATCATTCCTTGTTGTTGGCTTTTGATAGTTGATTCACTATTACTTTCCTTTCTTACCTTCCATGGTATTCCTTGAATATACTTTTTCGTTTCCTAAATTGGATTCATCATTGCCTTCCAATCTCTTAGATTCAACCATTGGATCCCTAATAACAATTTTATAAGCTAAGAGATACTCTAGTATTTCATTCCAATTCTCTTTTTCCATGTATACTAATAGCCTTTTTAACCATAGTAGAAGAATATCCCACCTCCACAAGGCCTCTTTTGTTGATGTGTCAAATAATATTACCTGTGGATCCCTTATGACAAATGTGTGTTCACCTTAGTACATTGTTTCCAAATTATTCTTTTGATTTGACAACATAGTTTCCCTCCATAGCTAATTTCCTTTTGGAACATCTAAACATAAGTTTACTTTCATTGACTAGTTGGTAAGTTCATGTTGCACTTTCTACCAAAAGTTATCTACTAACCGAGCCCTTGTCAAATTAGTCCGATTTACTTTTTAGTTCCCAACTTGCAATCATCTTTCCAAGTGATTTTGTCCCATTCCTAGGTAACTTTATTTTCTCATAACCTTAATCATTCTAAAGTTTCTTGGTTTCTTTTTCCTATCCTAATCATAACTACAATTTGACCTTTCCTATTCTAGTTGGTGGAATCATGTCTGATTTCATCATCTCCTTTTAAGTTGTTTCCCTTTACTAACCAATCTGGTCTCTAACCTTTATTCTAAGGTATTAATCCTTCACTCTTGATTTTGATTATCATTGTAAAATTTTAACCTTGTACTAAATTAGGTATGTCAAGGGTCATCCCGCCTCCTGGATACCTTTCTAGTTGATTTTAATTCACAAAATGTTGACTTTCTCCTCTGAATAGGTTTCTGATTTATGTTATCAGTTAGTTCTTTTCCAATAGAGCATACTCATAGATTCATAATATCCTTACTTAATCCAAATTTCTTGACTCTTCACATCTACGAGTTGTCATCAATAAGACGAATTAATCCAATTCTTTCTATCCCTCAGAGTTATTTAAACTATTTTGTAGGATGAATGTACCCATCGGTAATTCCCACAACCTTCCTACAAAACCTGGTTGCATAGTCTTGTGCAATCCAAAGGTATATCTTAATGAGTTTTTGATTTAGGAGTGACTCTAGGGATGACTCTTTCCTAGTCCCAAACTTAAACAAGTTTTTAGGAATCTTAACTTCCCTTTTTGTTTCCCCTTTGTTCTTTTCCTCTTGCCATCTTGGCGTAAGGAATTTTCAACCATTATCTTCCAATAGGGTTTACGCATCACTTACATAATGAGCTCATAGGTTCGAAAGTTGAACTTGGTAGCTCTAATACCATATGTAACATGCCCATTGTCCTATCCAATAATTTTACTATGCTTTTAACCTCAAGTAAATAAATTATGAAGCCAACACTTAGCAAAAAAAAAATTATTTTCATATATAAGAATAATATGCACATTTGAAATAAACATCATTCCAAACTTTCCCATTACATTACAACAAAGTATTTCAACTTTCTAAAGTATTGGTTTCATATTACATAATTTCATGAATTACATTGTCTCTTTTATAATCTTCCATAGAAATGGATACATAAATACTTACATAGCTTCCATGAGCTCACTAGCACTAGGTATACGAATGGTCTAGGTTCCTTCCATCAAATTTTGGTTGCCTATTGATGAGGAGAAGCATCACTCAATCAATTTTCTGCCAACCTTGGACTAATTGCGGTCCCCCACACATCTACCAAACTTGGTAGATGGCCCTACCCTTCGACAAAGAGATTGGTTTGGTAACCTCATGATAATAATGACCTTCCTTGAGCTTGGTGTTGTGTCCTACATATCTAGATTAGTCACATAGTGGCTACAACCTACACATATGATATTCCCTTCCTAGTATGTAAACATGGATCATAGTGATTGACAGTGTAAATAGTGGCAACTTACACTGCTTTGGCCAAAGTATTCATCACCCAAGATTTAGAGTGGATGTCATATACTTCACCCACCTTCCTAGCTCAATTTATATTGACCATTCATAACCTATGCATAGGCTATCCCCTTATGCCATGGAGTAATCTTAACCCTAGGAATAACCTATAACCTCTTAAGTTTATTATGACACTTCTACTTAGGTAATTCAAAGTAACTCTAACTTACCAATTAACCATACAGATAAACATAACGTCACATCATTAAATGACTCTATTTCAAAAGTACATTCACATCAATAAAAGTTCCCAATCAAGAGTGTAATCTCAACAATTAATGACTCCCATCAAAAGGTATAATGACCTTAGTCAAAAGTATAATCTCCAACAATAAATGACTTCAAACAAAGATATAATCAACAACCAAATGATCAGTTAGTCCTCATAGGCTAATTCTCAACCTATTTGCCTCAATCAATGTCCCAAATAAACCACGCTACCAAATAGGTTATTCCTAATCCAGGGTTTCAACCAAGGTAAAGTAACATTCAAGTGAATATAAAATAATCATAAAACTTCTCTCTCAAATACCTCCTACATTCACATGTTTACTATATTTATATAAAATATGGAGGACAATAGCCTAAGAAGGATTTTTTATTTTTCACCTACAAGTTCTCTACTCATCATGGATTTGGGTTGCCGGTATGTGAGTCCCCTTCTAGAATTTAGTGGATAGACTCTAATTCAAAATAAGGTAATAACATAACCATAAAATATAACTCTTAACCATATCATTGAATATTGATATAAACTCTAAGTTTATACCCTAACACTAGGGTTAAGACTCACTTCCTATTTCAAGGAGACATGAGTATTTAATCAAGTAATGATTATCATTCAAGGTTTGCATAATGCCGTAATGATGACATTCTCACTAAGTAGTTCAAAGTATCTTTATAACCCAACTTCACAAATTAAGCCTTTGCTACATAAGCTTATCTTTAATATAGTATATAATACAATAACTCATTCCTTAATATGGAGTATAACCAAATTCCCTAGACTAGATTCATCAAGAATCTTTCACACTTAACCAAAGAAGATAAGAACCTATTCATAATAAACAACTAAACATAATTTCCAAACAAGGTAACAAAGAACATGGAATCTTTTCCAAAATGTAAATAACATAAAAGAGTAGAATTGAACATGCATGTTTATGAAAAGCTCCAATCGATCAAACTGGATTCCTAGCTCAACAATTCCCAACTATCTCTCTTTCTCTCTCTAAAACTTACTCACAAAATACCTCTCACAAACTCTCAAAATCAGAATAACTTCAACTTAGAAAATAAGCATCAAGTGTGCATAATGCATCCCTATTGAAGGAGAAAGCACCTCTATTTATACACAAAAGTGAGCAACTACAAGCTAGAAACAAGCTATCAAAGATGGCACTTCTCAATCCAAAAGATTCGATTCAGCAAGAATAAGAAAAGGTGGCAGCTAAAACCATTGCACTGTAAACACATGCACAACCATATTTCATTGTGAAAAATGAGTTGCCCATTCAAATAGATACCAAGAATGATAATCATAAATGCAAGGTTATTATATTCTACAGGTCAGCTTACTTTGGCCAGCTTCACATTTGACCATTTTACATGTTTCAAATTGCTTCATAATCTGGAATTTGTATTGCAAGTTAGACTTTTAATTGGTTCATACTATTCAGAAGTTGGCACAACATTATACCCTTCACACCTTATTCTTTTGGTCGCTATTTGCTAATGACCAGGTCAAAGATTCACGAAAGATTCCTGTGCGTGAGTATCCACTTTTGCCTTTACATTTGACTTAATCTTGGCAGTTTAAACTTACACGTTGGTTTACCTTTGATTTCATGCATTGCCTATGTTTTATTACTCAACATTTAAATACTTATGCAATGCTATTTATTGGTGCATATCCTCTTTATGATGCGCTATTCCTTTTGTCTCTGCGCATTTACTATATATGTATGTGATGCACTGGCTTTTACATGCCTTAACATGCTTCCAAAACATTATATTATTCTATGCGTAGGCTTAAAAAAATAGACCCTTCTCTTATACGTTGAATTTTCTCTTGAGGTAATAACAATATATAAAATCATTATATGGATTAACTCTATTGTCTTGTATGCTTTACATGTATGGGTGACTTAATTGCTATTTACAAGGCATCACAATAATGTACTGGCATTATTTAAAGTGTTTAAAACATATTAACCCTAGTGCTATATTAATGCACTTTATATATTTCATAATACTTTAATTATATATAT
This sequence comes from Sequoia sempervirens, assembly GCA_007258455.2. Lineage (NCBI taxonomy): Eukaryota > Viridiplantae > Streptophyta > Pinopsida > Cupressales > Cupressaceae > Sequoia > Sequoia sempervirens. The sequence goes on along the minus strand of VDFB02204777.1, from coordinate 2,313 downwards.
ATCACACACACACATGCACACGCGCACACACACACACACACACACACACACACACACACACACACATATATATATATATATATATATATATATACAAGTATACACACACACACACACACACACACACACACACACACATACACATATATATATATATATATATATATATATATATATATATATATATATTTGTAATCTCATGATTATCAAATGTATTAACTGTCAATTTAATAAGTATATCAAAATAACAATTGTATATATACATAAATATACAAGTATATTGATTTATATGTATATACGTTATTATATACATATTGTAACGCCCGTCATGCAACCCAGAGAACACAGACAAAGCAAACAATTTTTTTTTTAAACAACACAGTTGAACATGCAGGAACATTAATCGTAATCACCTAACACATTACATTACACCATTGCACTTAGTTCTCTAGGGCACGCGAGGATACTTCACAAACAACTAACAACGAAACAAAGATAACTACAACACAATTCACTACTTATAGCTATGTTCAATGATCACACAAGTTACAAGAAAAGATAGAAGTGATTAACTAACTTTGGCAATAGAGTCTACTTACTCCAGCTAGCTTAACATACCTCTTACATTCTATTTTTCGACAGTCCTTGCTCCCAATGCCTATACCTGCAAGGTCTACATGACTTGGCACACACATCAGATTAAGATAGTTAGCACATGATCACTAAGAGAAGTTATATAAACCAATGGTAGTTTTTACGTTACCAAAAATAAACGACAAGACTCAAACAAGACTCAGAAGAACAGTCCTAGGGGCCCGACCTAATGCCTCGGGAGCTCATCACTCGATGGCCTTGCCTACGTATATAATTCGCAGAGGCACCGTAGTTCGACAACTTGAGCTGCTCCAACTCATTGACTGACCAACCAAGGGTTCACTCATAAGACATTCAAGGAGGAATCTACCCCAATACAAAGTAACACAACACCACAAATACACGCTAAACTCCAACCTCTATTCATAAGCATTATGTGACCCATACAAAATTACATACTAGAAGAGTGGGTATGCAACCCTTTCTAGGGTCCATCACCCCAGACAGTTTCTTAGGTGGCTGCCACCCACTTAGGTGAAGCCAAAGACTGAAGAACTAGGTAAGCATATCCTTGCAAAAATAAAAGAAAAATAGCCTACTCCAATATTGGAATCAATCATGACCACAAACACACGTGTTCTCAAAATTTGGTGCTTCATCTATTAAATAATTTACAAAAGAATACAACACCACTCATATTTAATATTGAGAAATTAAGCAAATTTCCCCCTTGATTACATTACCATTATTTATTTAATTTTCATTACATAAAATCTATATTGTAAACATGCTTAAGCCACAACTAATTATCAAGACACAAACAATAAATGAATGATGACTGTGAGTACATTTGCGACTCATAAGAGAATTAAGCGAAAACCACGTAATATCAAACTAAGCATTAATCCATGACATCCAAGGTTAACATAAACCAAATAGAAACTATGATGAATACATACTTAAGCTATTAATATTATCTTTGTGTAACAACATTCTTCTAATTATTCCTTAATCCATTGTATGGATATCATGTAAACAAAATTAAGAACTAAGCTTTTCCTTTCCTTACTAATTTAGTTTTAATCATCATATGTTAACCTACCATAAAGCAACTACCCCATCTAAATAACTTTACCATTTACTACTCTACTTAATTTAAACAAATCTTTCCAAATATCTAACTACAATTAGATCAATTTTAACTATTATAACCAATAATATTTCCCAATTTCAACATAACCCATTTACATTAATAACTTCTAAATATAGAAACAATCACATAAATATAAATAATATATCTAATTACTCATTTAAAACTCAATTTAAATAAATAGAACTATTTTCCTCACATATATCTACCTATAGAAAACAAGTCATTATGGGTTTACCTGTATTAAAATGGTGGTAACAAATAAAGAAATATTTTATAGAAGGTAGCACGATTAAGAGAACTAATAACAAGATTTCTAAATTACCCTTTTAAAATGGTATGATAAGAACTCTATTCTTTATGATATAACTAATTTAGCTCTTATTTCTCAATTTTTAATTCAACCACAATTGTACTTCTAATTATAATGTTCTATAACTCAGACTTAACTTATACAAAATCAAATAATATGGGTTGACAATTTAATGAATCATTGTGGATACACATCTAGTCAATATTAAATAGCAGTGACTCAGTAAGTTTCTCATAGAGTACTGATAACTATCCTC